>CAUYLG010023683.1:0-99747 GCA_963573385.1 Cacajao melanocephalus | reverse complement strand
CCTCCAGGGCCCCCCTGGTACCCCTCCAGGGCCCCGCTAACTGTCCCCATCCAGGCCCCCCATGGTACCCCTCCAGGGCCCTGCTAACTGTCCCCATCCAGGCCCCCCATGGTACCCCTCCAGAGCCCCCCTAACTGTCCCCATCCAGGCCCCCCATGGTACCCCTCCAGGGCTTTCAGGTGTCCCCCACCATGGTACCCCCATCCAGGGCTGCCCAGGACCCCCATAACCCCATTAGGGCTGTTCTATGCCTCTTATCACCCCACGGCACCCCATGAATGTGTTTGGATCCCATCACCATCTTGTCTCTGTTCTGAACAGTGGACTAGCTGCCAGCCCGCAGCCCCGAGGGCTGAGCTGGAAGTCCCATACACCTGGCCCCGTGGACCTGCAGGAATCAGGTGGCCCCCGTTGTGGCCCAGGGCAGAGGCAGGTGTGTCACTGCAGTCCTGCAGGGTGGGTTCCAGCCTTTCCCTCGGCTTCAGCTCCTCTTCCTTCCAGTCCTTGTGGGGTTTACGGGGGACAGATGGGGGGGTACAGACATCATGGAGCATTCTTCCCAGCCCCTGCCTGGGAGGTGGCGCAGAAGCAGCGATGGCTCGTGCAGCCGCGGGGCTGGCCCGTGGGAGGTTGCTGGGCTTCAGGGGAGGCATCTGGTCCGTCTTGGGTCCTGGAGTATGTCCCTCATCACAGCCCCATCTGCCCGGGGTCCTGGAGAGAAGCTCCTGCTCCTTGACAGCCTTGCTGGGCACCCAGGTGTTCAGGGCCCCCCTCTTTACCTGCATGTGTAGGTAAGAAGCACTGGGTGGCTGCGAAGAGCCCTGGGCCCAGACCCAGGCTAGAGCGCCTGCTTCTGCAGGACGCATCTGGGGCCTCAGCACCGGCGCCTCGCCCTCTCCCTCTCCACGGGCTGCTGTAGGGCTGGGTAGACCAGTACTCTTTGGCAGTGCTGCGCACAGAACACACCAGCTCTTTCTAGTATGAAAATCCAGCTGAGGATTTGGTAGGGAAATGATTCGAACCCAGCACGTGCATTTGCAGAGGAGGGGTCGCTGGAAGTGAAGGGGCCTCAGGCCCGGCTCTGCTGCTGGTCTGTTCACTCCTGCAATCTGGGGTGTGGCGGGCAGGCCACAAAGCAGGGCTGGCTGAGGACCGGCTCAGCCTGGGAGCAGAGCCCAGGGCACCTGGGACACCTCAGGCTTCGTCCCCCTTCGTGGGTGTTCATTACCTAGCCCTGGGCCCTAAAGGTTATGCAGGTGTGCCTGGGTGCTGTGCCCACATGTGCTGAGCCAGCGCCAGAGTCTCATGCAGGACCTGCAAGGCATGACCGGGGTGCTGGACACCCTAGGGTATGGGGTGTGCTGGACATGCCCATGATCTGAGGAGTGTGGGGCTTCTGGGAAAGCAGAGCTGGATCCCAGGTGCACCAGGCCCTAGGACCACCGCTGACCCTGAAGAGCCTGAGGCTTCTCTTCCTTCTTTGAAGTGCCTTTGGAGAACATATATTCAAATGTCAAATTGCCAGTTGAAAGGAGAACATATTTTATTTGGATTGGATGAAATTTGAACCAGAAGTCATGTTGCTTAATAAAAATGTGTGGTTTTGATTCACTGTTCCTCCTTGTCTGCTGGAGAATTTGAAACATGGCCAGGACCCTCTGACATCCAAAGATGGTGGGGAGAGAGAGGGAGAGAGGAAGAAAGAGGAAGAGAAAGGGGGAGAGAGAGAGAGAGAGAGAGAGAGAGAGAGGGTCGGCTTGGGGCGGGCTCTGAGCTCCCCGCTTATTGTTTAAGGTTTTTTAACACAAGTTGGGGTCACCCACATACGCACACCCCCCGGCATCCCCTTTTTGGTGCTGAGAGCTGTTTCCTGTTGAGCCCGCAGGCCCTCCCGTCAGTCCCTGTCTGTGCACCGCTCCCTCCCTCTTTCAGGAGCACCATCCCGGCTGCCGTGGCCTCTTCCCTGCCACCCTCAGGCACCTGCCGCTGGCCCCCACCCTGCATCCTGCACAAGCTCTTTGTTGACCCTCAGCTCCTCCAACCCTGCTGCCCTTCTGGGCTTTTCCGGAGCACTCGCCTTCCCCCACTGACCTCAAAAGCTTTTGCAGTACTTACTGAGTGCCTTCTGTATACAAAGAATTTTGCTTGGAGGACTCCACAGCTCTGCGAGGGGGATGCTGCTGTTTTATGCTTATTTTTTCAGAGCGAAAGGAGGACGTAGAGAGGTGTGTGTGAGCGGGCTTATCCCCGGCCACACAGCCAGGCAGTGGCAGAACTGGCGTGCAGGCCGGGCCTGTCTGGCAGCATGCAGCGCGCTGCCTACCCGAGCATGCCTGCGGGCTGGGGTTCCCTCTGCCCTGCACGTGTGTGCAGCGGTTCTGCTCCTTCCACCCCTCCTCCGAGTCTCAGTGTCTTGGTCTGGCCAGACCCTCCCATCAAGGATCTCCGTGGAAGAGAGCAGCTCTCAGAACAGCGACGGGTGGGCGCACAGAGCTCACAGCTGTGAATGTCCCCCAGCCCCTCCCAGCACCCTGGCACCCTGGGCCTGAGGGTGACTCGCCAGGATCATAAGTACACAGCACAAAGCTGCGTCACAGCCACCGTGGCTGCAGGCCAGCGGCATCTTCATGGCAGAGGCAAAGCTGTCATTAGTCTCCTCCTGGCCCAGAGTGGGGCCTCGGCGGGGGCAGGTGGTGCCTCTGCCTGGGTGGGGTGAAGGCTCGGATGAGCCGTGCAGAGCTTGCCACTCTCCAGGTGGGGTTGGGCGCCCTGACTGTGCAACCCTGTGGCTGAGGGTCTCACAGCAGACTCAGGCCTGTCCTTAACTGTGGCTCTGGAAAAGTGTGCAGAAGTGGTGCAAGTTGGTGAGATGGGCCCCAGACCCAGCGCACTCGGCACCTGGCACTGGCCCTAGCCCCCTTGCCTGTGGGTGCTGTCTCCAGGGACGGGATTCCAACATCCAGACTTTTCTTCTATGTTCTTTTCCCTCCCTTGAGTGTGGTGGGGCATGTAGCTGCTGGAACCTTGCAGGGTGCCTTGGGCTGATCTGCCCCACCCTCTAGGGGACCCTGGACAGGTGACCTCACCAGGCTTTGGTTTCTTCTGCTGTAGAGTGAGTATTAATCGGACACAATTCTAGGGTTCTTACGGGCACAGGGAGACCATGTGCGGTCTCTTTACCTGCACTCGATCCATAGTAAACGTGATATAAGTCATCGTCACTGTCATCGCTATATCATTACTATTTGGTCAGCTTCCCTGCATCTGATTGTGGTGAAAACTTCCCCTGCTTTGGAACCCGAGGAGCTGCTAGGGTGACACCTCGTGTGTCTGCCATCTCCATCTCTGCAGATAACGTGGATGGGACCTGCGTTTCTTATTCCCAGTAGTAGCCCTTTTATTTCTCCTGTCTACACGTCGTGCTGAGAGGATAATGGAATAAATGATCTGCACATCGTGGTTAAGAAAGAAGGAGTAAGCACTCACATGCTTTTCCTGCCGGCACAGTTAGACTGCAGGCTACTCTCAGTGAATGAGCAAGTTCAGCTGTTAGCAGTGTGGGCTCATCCACCTTGTCTGGGGATCAGTACTTCCTCTCGGGGGATCAGTACTTCCTTCCCTTTCATGGTCGAATAATATTCCATTCTATGCATATACCACACTCTGTTTATCCATTTATCTGCCAGTAGATATGTGGGTTGCATCTATTTGGCCATTGTGACTAATGCTACTATGAACGCTTGCGTACACTGATTTGTTTGAGTCCCTGTTTTTGATATTTTTTGAGGCTGAACTGATTTGGGTGAATTGTTTATGCATCTGTTTCAGTCCCTGAGATTGGAATTACTGGGTCATATGGTAATTCTAGTTTTAACTTTTTGAGAAAGCAGACATCACCTCTTTAAAACTACTCTCTCCCCTAGTGGTTGAGGGGTAATGGGAAAGGAGGCAGGGTACCTCCAAGCCCCCAGGGTCTAGGGTGGATGAGAGTGCAGGCTGTTTCTCACAACAGGCAAAAGCCACAGGCACTGTGCTGGCATCTGGCAGGTGCTTAGCAGGTGTCTGATAAATGGACGGGTGAATGGGTAGTGGATTGATGGCTGGGTGGGTGGATGGGAGGATGGACAGGTGAATGGATGGGTGGATAGATGGAAGGATGGGTAGAGGGATGGATAGATAGATGGAAGGATGGCTGGATCTAGATGGATAGGTAGATAGATGGATGAATGGATGAGTATACAAGGAGTTTTATATACAAGGAGTTTTGTCTGGAGAACTCCACAGCTACCTATCTAGATGCATAGGTAGATGGATGGATGGATGGATGGATGGATGGATGGATGGTTAGTAGATAGATGCATGGGTGAATGGATGGAAGGATGAGTGGATGGATGGATAGATGGATGGATACATGGGTGGATGAGTGAATGAGTGGACAAATGGATGGATGGAGGAGTGGATGGATAGAAGGTTTAATGGATGGATGGAGGAGTGGGTGGATAGAAGGTTTAATGGATGGATGGATAGGCAGTTGCATGGGTGAATGGGTGGATAGATAGATGGATGAATGGTTGGATGGGTGAATGGATGGAAGGATTGGTAGGTGTAGATGGATAGGTGGATAGATGGGTGAATAGATGGATGAATGAGTGGATGGATGAATGGATGGATGGATGGATGGGTAGATGGTTGAGTGAATGGATGGATGGATGGATGGGTAGATGGTTAAGTGAATGGATGAATAGATAGATGGATGGATGGGCCAGCCTAGCTTGTGTGTCTCTTATGAATGGCAGCTTCTAGGGAGGACGTTTGGCTCTGAGGATACACTCATGTCGTGGCTTGGTCTGGACTTGGCTCTGCTTCGAGGCATGGGCTGGGTCTCCCAGGTCCCCACGTGAGTGCTCCGTCAGCTGCTCTTTCATGAGCATCCATTCTTTTCCAGGGTGACATCCAGCAGCTGCTCTTCGTTGCAGACCACCGGGCAGCTTATGATTACTGCGAGCACTACAGTCCTGACTGTGACACCGCGGTGCCTGACACCCCACAGTCGCAGGACCCCAATCCAGATGAATATGTGAGTGGACTCTGGCTGGGATCCTGGGGGAATGGTGTGGGCAGACTACTTGGATAGTTGGTGAAGGGACACATGAGCCACAGGACCCTTATTTTAAATAAATCCACTGCGTGAGGATGCAGAGGGACCCAGGAGGTAAACATGGGGATATCTGACTCACTTTACTAAAAAGCACCTTCCAGAAGGATAGGGTCTCAGAGGTTGTCATCAATAACCCTGTTCTTTAACCTTTTGAACAAGCTCCTGGGTGATGAATGCCCGGTGCTCTCTCACCCTTGGACTTGACCTTGAGGGGTATTTGTGAGCACAGAGGCCACCGGTGACCCCCTGGACTCGATCCACTGGAGGGGCCACGTGCAGCTTGTCAAAGAGGGCAGAACCCGGGCTTGTTGACTGTAGAATGGTCAACCTTCAGATCTCTTGAGTGTAGAGTGTCCTGTAGAGAGGCAGACCCGTGCCTGACACCTCTGTCCCTCTTCCTGGGGCCCGCCATGTCCATGGGTCGGCTTTCCTCCCCCTCCTGCCCCACACCAGTTTATCTTATTTGTAGTTCTTTCTACCACTTCTGCATGGAAATCCTCTCCCACGCCCTGGTCCCATTGCCTCTCATTTCTCATCCATAATATGAAATCCCGCTGTTAATTTCGCCTTGGGTCTTCCTTCTTTCACCACCAGTCAGGACAGAAGGAAGGGTGGTTTTCATGAAACTGTGGAACCTGCGCCCCAGGCCTCATCTTATGAACCCCAAGTGTGGCTGGACAGAGCTCCCAGCCTAGTCCCTGCGGAGCTGGCCTCCTGTCAGCCTCCCAGCTCCTGGTTGGGGGAAGTGGGCTCAGGACGAGGCCTGCTGTGTCCCAGTGAGGCCCCTCCCGTGGGGTTCCTGGGCTTTGAGGCTTAGGGCTGAAGGCTCGGGAGCCTGCTGGTGACATGGCTGTAGCTGCCCAGCCTGCCATTCTGTTGGTGGTTCTGGCCTGGCTTCCAGAGGGCCAGAGGTCTCACCTTTGAAGGTTCATTTCTCTGACTTCTGCTCAAGGGGACCTGAAGTCCCCCCGCTTTCTCCCTTGGGCTTCAGGCGAGGCCGCGTCACCTTCCCAAGGAGCTGGAGAGGGAGGAACCCCATCTGGGGACCCACAGGGAGGTTCACGCGTGGGGCTGGGCGGGGCACTGTGGCCTGCAATCTTCCAGTCAAATCTGGAGGTTGCGGAGGGAGAGCAGGCCGGTCTCTGCGGGCTCCGCTGCTTCCTCATGGGGCTGCCATGCGCTTTCAGTACACGGAAGGAGACGGCGAGGGGGAGACCTATTACTACGAATACCCCTACTACGAAGACCCCGAAGACCTGGGGAAGGAGCCCACCCCCAGCAAGAAGCCCGTGGAAGCTGCCAGAGACACCACAGAGGTCCCTGAGGTCTGGGCTGAGTCGGGGCCTGGGCTGGACTGGGTCCCTGGAGACTGTGGTGCAGGGAAAGTGAGGCCGGGAGACGGTGTCAGGTGGAGGCTTGGGAGTTGTCTGGTGAAGCCCGCAGGGGCAGCTCAGCAGGGGAGTGGGCCGTCGTGGGCCGTCCACGCTTTGCCATCACGGCAAGTACTGGGCATTCCACCATGAGGAGGATGTTGGGAGATGCGAGGTATACAGGGGCGTGTCTCTGGACTCCGGTCCCGGTCTCCACCCTATACCAGGCACAGGATAGGTTTGGTTCTCGGGTTCCTCTAGTGTAGGTGCAGCTGTCGTGGGAGAGTGGAGCTCAGGACCCTGCCTCCCTGGGTGGGGGTGATGCAGTCTGAGGTTGGCCTCGGGTCCTCCCCTCTCTGGGCTGCCTCCCCCTCACCTCTGAAACTGGGTAGGGTTTTGAGAGTATGTGAGCAGCAGTGAGAGATGAGGGTTGCACCTAGCAGGGCCGGGCCCTGTGCAGGCGCGCGGATGGGTGGGTACCCTGCTGGGGAGGGAGGCTGTCCAGCCGGGAGGCATTGTCAGCATGAAGAGGGTGGGGCGTGAGCGTGGGCCAGTGTGTGAGAGCCTGTGGCAGGCAGGCACGGGTGTGCATGAACGAGTGTGTTTGAGCGTGTGTGTATCCTTCCAGGGAAAGGTGACCTGGTCATCTCACATTGCTCTGAGAGCCTAGAATGTTGCTACTTTTTTTTTTTTGAATGGACTTTTGCTCTTGTTGCCCAGGCTGGAGTGCAGTGGTGTGATCTTGGCTCACCACAACCTCTGCCTCTCGGGTTCAAGGATTCTCCTGCCTCAGCCTCCCGAGTTGCTGGGATTACAGGCGTCTGCCATCATTCGCAGCTAATTTTGCATTTTTAGTAGAGAGGGGGTTTCTCCATGTTGATCAGGTTGGTCTCAAACCCCTGACTTCAGGTGATCTGCTGGTCTCAGCCTCCCAAAGTGTAGGGATTACGGGCTTGAGCTACCACATCTGGCCTTTTGTTTTTTAAATATTGAGATATGATTGGCCCTTTTCTGGTGTGTAACTGGGTGGGCTGGAGTCCATTCCGAGCGCTTAGTGACCCAGGGCTCCCAGCTGGGCCACCGCCTTCCCATGTACTCTGCCCCCAGCCCACATGGCACCGAGTCTCTGGGCCTCTTCACAGGCAGGGGATCCAGGCTTTGCCACTGAGATGCCCGCATGCGGAGATGTGGCAAGCCCAGACCTTGCTCTGCCCCAGCCTCCGTCCTGACTCCAGCTCCCTCTCTGCCCTTGGCTCCCAGGAGCTGACCCCGACCCCCACGGAAGCTACTCCCCTGCCTGAAACCAGTGAAGGGGCTGGGAAGGAAGAGGACCCTGGCATCGGGGACTATGACTACGTGCCCAGCGAGGACTACTACACGCCCTCACCTTACGAGGACCTCACCTACGGCGAGGGCGAGGAGAACCCTGACCAGCCCACAGACCCGGGCGCCGGGGCCGAGATTCCCACCAGCAGCGCCGGCACTTCCAATACCTCCAACGTAATTTTTTCCCTTCCCGTTGGTTTGGTCTGGGGTGCAGGGAAGGGCCAGGGTGGGGCCACAGCGCTGAGGACCCTCCTTTCTCCAGTTCTTACCTTGGAGTCCTCGCGTGGACCCCATGTTCCCACCATACGCTGGCCCAGGTCCTTTGCAGCTGGGCTATGTGAGGCTCCCCCGGGGGCAGGGGGACATTGCTGAATGAGTTTGGAATCCCTGCCTTGCTGAGTTGATCTCAGTGTGGTCAATTTTTCACCTGAAAAGTGGGTAGAATGACCCCAGCCGTTCTGGTCTTTGGGGGTTCAGGTGGAGATTGGATGGGGGGTTGCTGGTGGACAGAGTCCCTGCCTGTGACCCGGGTGGCCAGGCTGGATGGGCCTAGGAGCCAGGACCCAGGACCCGGCCAAATGCAGCAAAGCACGAGCTGAGCGGGCAGCTCTGGCTGGGACGGGCCTGAAAGCTCTGTGCGAGGTCCTGGGAAGTCAGCCGGCGTCTGTGGACCTCAGCGTTCTTGTTTCCAACATGGCACTGACAGTGCTTGTCTCTGGGGGCCGTGGAGTTTGCAGATTAGGGAGGAGTCCTGCCCAGCACGTAGCACATGGCACATGCTTAGCCGCCAGAGAGGTCAACCCATTCCACAGACCCCTGCACCTGCAGCACCGCACTGGGGGCGCATTGTCTAAAGACTCTGGGGCTGTGGGGTGGAGCCCCTGCCTGAGCAGGTCTCTGGGTGCACAGCTGTCCCTGGGTGCGTGAGTGTGCCACCTCTGTGGGGTGCCGCTGTGCCAGGGCAGTCTGGGGTGATGATTCTTCATTGTGGGAGGGAGAAGATGCATAAGGAGGCCGCCAGGGGCCGCAGGACCTCTACCTGCGGGCTGGACTCCAGACTCCTCCAGACTCCAGGTGCGTGTGGCTTAGGAGGCTGCCGGTCTTGAAGTCCTGGAGTTGTCAGACCTGGAGCCCTCAGAGGGGCCTCTCCTCAGAGGGGGGCGTCTCTGCCCAGTTGATAGGGTAGCCACGGTGCCAGCCCAGGGCCTGATGGAGAGGCGGTACCTGGTGCATTTGCGAGGTGACCCTGCACCTTCCTCTCCCTCTGCAGCCAGCTCCGCCTCTGGGAGAAGGTGCAGATGACTTGGAGGGGGAGTTCACCGAGGAAACCATCAGGAACCTTGATGAAAACTACTACGACCCCTACTATGACCCCACCAACTCCCCGTCGGAGATCGGGCCGGGAATGCCGGCGAACCAGGATACCATCTATGAAGGGGTGAGAGAGTGCAGACCCCCACTCCAGGTGGGGCTGGGGGCCAGCGGGGCACCATGGGGGCTCCTCAGGGATGGGCCCTACAGGCAGTACAAGTGTTGCACGCTATTCCCAAAACTTTATTTTTAGAGAGACCTCAGTGCCTCAAATTTGCTCTGAATAACGTGCGCATCACCGCACAACCGCCTCTGGGCCTGTTCCTTCGTTAGCAGTTGCATGGGCTGTGTGGCGCTAGCCTCCGTAGTGCTCCTGGCATCCTCCTGGGCCTGGGAAGATGCCCGGCTGTGATAGTGCCCTCGCCTTGCGAAACTGGCCGGATTTTGTGTAATCTGACTTGCTTTTTCACTTTTCTTTCTGATTCTTTCTCCAACTGCCTTTTATCACCCCCAGATTGGAGGACCTCGGGGCGAGAAAGGCCAAAAGGGAGAACCAGCCATCATCGAGCCGGTAAGGACGTTTCTTATTCTCTCCCCGAAGCTGGGGAGCTGCTGCTTGGGAGCATGCGGGGCGTGTAAGGTGTGACCAGGTTCCTGGGCCCCACTGCACCTGCGCACACGGGATCATTTCCAGGTCTCGTGGAGTCCATGCACCACTCATCACCAGGATGAGGCCCTTCGGGTGGGGATGTTCTGGACTGTGATGGGGGAGCGGGATGGAAGGGGGCCGGATAGGAGGGGGTGAGGTAGGAGGGGGCAGGATAGGAGGGGACTGGATAGGTGGAGGCGGGGTAGGTGGGGGCGGAGTAGGCACAGATCAAAGCTCGTCCTGCACCTAAGCTCTGAGCATCTCAACGCGTGTCCATTTCTCCTGGGGCGAAAAGCAGCTCAGAGCTGGCGAGGCAGAGGTGGAGTCCCCTTTGAGGGGTGGAGGAGAGGACGAAAACGGCCCGTTCCTTGTCAAAGATGTGCGGCCGTGGTAGGGAACAGTTAACACGTGGCTGTACCTCTCCGCGCCTGTTACACAACTGTTTGGAGTACGTTTGCTGAAGCTGTTGAAACATGGAATGCTGTTTATGAAACTTTGTCAAGGGAATTGAATAAAACAGCACTGTGCTGAAATTCCAGCTGAACGAAACCCAACTATGTTAGGTAATGAGATCATGGATGGGTTTAAGAAGTTCCTGTTGACAGTGCCCTCGAGCGTGGGACAGTAGCGGAGGATGTCTGAGATGCCCCTCCTGGGTCGGCGGGTTTGGTGGGGGCCCTGCCCCCTGGGGTGTCCTTGCCCTTGTCCCTCAGGGGGCCATGGCCTGGCTGGGGTCCTGCATTTCTCCCTGGGGTCTCAGAGCCGCTAAGGTCAAAGTCTTGACACCCCAGCCCCCGGCGGGCGAGATGCCCCGTGATTGGCTGGGCCGGGAGCCCTGTGCCTGCACCTGGTGGGCACAGCAGTGCAGCTGGAAGCAGCTCCAGACCCGAGAGCAGGCAGGAGCCAGCACCAAGCTCGCCCTGCCACGCTGTCCGAGTGCACCACAGCTGGTCCTGCGGCTCGGCTGGCTGTTTCTGCCGCCGCCAGGACTCAGTTCCTGAGGGCTGAGCTCAGGATACACCTCAGGGCTCCCAGAAGCCCCCTGACCTTCTGTTCCTGGAATGTGGAGTCATGGTGACCTGCCACCCTCCTGTAGAGCGGGGGACATTCTCTTGGAACCTTGACAGATGGCACGTAGCAGGCCTTCATCTCCCTAGAGTCTGTTTGAAGCTGGTGACCAGGGCAGATAGGATGTGTCCTGTCTCTGGGTTGGAATTCCCAGGGCCCAGGCCTTCACCCCTTCCTGGCCTGTGGAAGCCTCTGGATGGCTCTTGTGGGGCTCCATGGCCCAGCCCAGGGGTGAGACCTGCCGGTGCCCACAGACACATCCTCTTTTCAGACCAGAGCCCCTTTCCAGGGCCCTCTGGGGGTCCAGGAAGGACAGAGCTCATCTGAGGCAGAAGGGTCATGGGATGCAGGACAAGGGGGTGCAGAGGAGTGAAGGGAGACTCTGAGGCCAGGCACCCCCTGCTCAGCAACATGGAAAACCTCAGAGCCAGGCCTGGGCTCAGGGAGCAGAGCAGCTGCAGGGGAGACTGGCAGCCGTCCGCCTGGGCAGACTCACCCAGAAGAAGGGGGCTGTGGGCCTGTTCTGCTGTGCCTGAGGGTTTTTGCCAGAAGGTGAACAGCAGTAGAGGCTGTGTCCCAGGTCCCAGCCCAAGCCATACTTGCTGCCAGGAAGTGGGAATCCCTGCAGCGTTTCCCAGGACAGTCTTGGCCCCCAGGTGGATTTGAGCTTGGCCTTGGGCTTCTTTTAGGGGGTCCCCATTGCTTCAGTGAAAGGGGCTTCTTTCTCAGGGAGGAAGATGGGATCTCAGGAATGGGCAGGTGCCCTGGCTCTGCAGGTTCCCAGCTCTGCGGGTTTCCCCGCCCTGCTCTGGGAGGGCTGGGCCGAAACCTTTGCATGAGCTTCATGTTGGCTCCCATTCCCCGGTGAGCTGGCCCTGTGAGTGTAGACGTGGTGCCCTGGAATGTGGAGTCATGGTGACCCGCCACCCTCCTGTAGAGCGGGTGATATTCTCTTGGAACCTTAACGGATGGCACGTAGCAGGCTTTCATCTCCCTGGAGTCTGTTTGAAGCTGGACAGGGCTCCAGGAGGTGGGTGGGAGTGCGGGGTGGGCACAGGTGTTCCACCGCTAGGCCCCTGGGAAGCCAGCAGCGGGCAAGGATGGGGTCAGGAGAGGGCTGAGAGTCGAGGTGCCCAGGAGGAGCATCGAGGCTCTGGGAAGTCCAGTTCTTTGCTGGGAAAAGCAGCAGCCGCCTGGCTGTACTTCGGAAGGGTTCCCTCCCCTGGGCCCCAGCCTGCTCCAAGTGTCCAGTAGCTTTAGCCAGACTCCCTGCAGAGATCACAAATAGTCGGAATTTCTCAACCTGGAACATCGCCAGATGTCCTCGGGTCTAAGCGGCACATAAACAGATGGCCAGGTCCTGGGGCCCTGTGGGCGTCCCGGCCGTGGAGGGGCGTGTGTTGTCTCCCATCCCCTCTACCTATCCACATTGGGAGTTGCATCTGTTCCGGGGGCGTGCCCAGCCCTTTCCCCCTCAGTCCTGCTCCCTCTCTTTGTCAACCAGACCCAGACCGAAGGCTCCCTAAAAGGACAGAAATCCATGGAGCTGAGAGGAGACAGATTCATTCTTATCCAGGTGCTTCCAGCCAGGAAGCCCCCAGATTCAGGGGCTGATTTTACCTGGGCGGCGTCCGTTAGGGTTATGGAAATTACTGTCTCCACTTGACACTGTGTTTTGTTTTTAAGTATGTGCCATTTACCAGATGGGCGGGCCTCCACTGAGATTGCCTTCAGTTCTGCCAGGTCTGAGATCTCTTATTTCTTTTGTTAAAATGATCTGCATTCACTGGGCTCGGTGCTCACGCCTGTCATCCCAGCCCTTGGGGAGGTTGAAGTGGGTGGCTCACCTGAGGTCAGGAGTTCGACACTAGCCTGACCAACATGGCGAAACCCCATCTCTACTAAAAATACAAAAAATTAGCCGGGTGTGGTGGTGGGTTCCTGTAATCCCATTACTTGGGAGGCTGAGGCAGGAGAATCGCTTGAACCCAGGAGGCGGAGGTTGCAGTGAGCCGAGATCGCGCCACTGCACTCTAGCCTGGGCAATGGAGTGAGACTCCATCTCAAAAAAAAAAAAAAAAAACAAACTGTGCAGTGAAGGGGTGCAGCATGTTTGATGGGCTTATCCAGGCACACAGACACAGTGAAGTAGGCCTGAGTTCAGCAGAGCAACGCACTCACCACCGCCGCCCCGCAGCTGCCTCTGTTTCTTCTTTGTGTAAGAGTGCCCAAATCTGCTCTGCTGTCTCTGCGAGTTACATCTACAGTGCAGTCTCGTTAACTATTTTGAGACATTTTCCTCTCGTACCTCTTTACCCGGGTGAATTTTGAGAGTGGCGTCCGTGGTTGGGTGGGCTGGGGCCAGAGTAGGGCCACAGCTTGCCTGGGAAGGTTTGGGCCTCCCCTCCCCCAGGCATGTTCACCCAGCCGTTCCCAGCTTGCTTACACGCCAACCTGGGATGATCTGGGCTTGGCCCCCCGTGAGGTCCCCGCCCACACTGCCCCAGTTCCCTGAGAAGAGCAATTTGTGCGTCTGGGAAGGCAGGTGCTGCCCTGGCCCCTTGATGGGCAGTGGTTCTCCCTTAATCCCAGCTTAGCCCTGGGCTTCTCAGCTGCCTTTGTCGAGAAGGAAATTGGAAAGCTGGCATCTTGGAGCTGCTTGGCTGAGCTCTCTGTGTGCAGCACACACATGGAGTCTCTCTGAGCGTGCATCTGTGTAAACACAGCGCAGAGCCTCCCTAGCCGGGGCAGGATGGGAGGGGTGGGGAGATCTGCGGCCCTCCAACCAGGAGTCCCTTTGCCAGCCTGGTACCCAGCACCTCTGGTGACGGCCCCGCTGGCCTGTGGCCTGGCTGGACAAATCCTTTGACTTGTCAGAAGTGAGTCGTCTCAGTCCATTCTGTATTGCTGTCACAGAACACCACAGACAGGGTGATTAAGAATGAGCAGGAAGTCACTGGCTCACAGTTCTGGAGGTGGGGAGTCACACACAGGCCACAGTGCTGCCTCCTCATGCGGCGGAAGGCACTGCATGGTGAGAGGGAGAGAAGGTGACTGCTGGTGCCCTGTCATCAGGAGCCCACTCCCACCCTAACCAACCCACTGCACCCATCCAGGAGGGCAGCGCCTGGGGACCTCATCTCCTCCTGAAGATCCCAGCTCTTCACACCGTGGCATTGAGGATTCAGTTTCGAACACATGGCTTTTGGAGAGACACATTCAAACCCTAGCATTCTGCCCCGGCCCCCCCCACATTCATGTCCTTCTCACGTGCAGCTTACATTGTCTCCCTCCGGGAGCTGCGGCCTCTTCACTTGTTCCAGCATCACCTCCAAAGTCCAGAGTCTCACGTGAATCAGATACAGATGAGACTCAGGCTTCAGTTCTCTGTCTTGAAGCAAAGCCCTGTCCAGCTGTGAGCCTGTGGAATGAAACAAGCTTCACGCTTCCAAACTACATGGCAGGCACAGGCATGGGACAGACATTCCCGTTCCAAAGGGGAGGCGTGAAGAAAGAGGTAGCAGCCCCAAGGAAGCTCAGAACCCAACAGGACGAGCAGCCATATATCCCACGACTCTAGAACAATCTTTCACTGTGTGCGCCACCTCCTGGACATGCTGGGTGGGGGTGGCCCCCAGCCTCAGGCAGCACTGCCCATTCAGCTTTGCACAGCAGGACTCATGAGTTGGAACCTCGTCCTTGCTACCCTCCCAGGCTGGGGCTGAAGGCTGGTGGCGCCGCAGTCCCGGGTCTCAGCGGTGGCTCCACTTCATAGCCCCGCCAGGCGTCATCCTAGGGAACTCTCTGCAGAGCCTCCACCCCTGTGGCGGGTTTCTGCGTGGGACCCCAGCTGTCCACACCATCCTCTGACCTCTAGGTGGAGGGCACCATGCCGCAGGTCCTGCCTTCCTTCCCTGCAGCTGCGGAATAGGCCACACCTGCACCCTGGAGAGCTGAGCCACAGCTGCGCCTGGGCCTGCTTGAGCCATGCCGGGTGGCTGAGGGGTGCTGTGTTGCCATGTGGGGGCAGACACTTGGAGGGGTGCAGGGCAGGCAATGCCGAGTTCCTGGGAACCGCTTCGCAAATGTGGCCCTTGAGGTCCTAGCTTGCATCATAGCTCTCTGGCTGCCTCGGGGTCTTTCTCCGCTGCCTTGTTGAGTGGTCTCGTCTGTCACAGCAAGTCCCTCTGAGGAGCAGCGCCCCTGAAATCGGCATGAAACAGAGGACGCTTGGGGCATTGGGGGCGCCTGACCCTGGCATTGCCAGGTCAGAAGTGGAGACAGGAATCCCGCCCTGGGGAAGGGGCCGGAAGCAGGGGTCTCAGGGCAGGGGTCTCAGGGCAGGGAGCCCCGTCCTACAGGGAGCCGCGCCTGTGCTCCCTCTGCTGCCCTCAAGGCTGTCCATGTTGCTTTCCTGGGGCTCAGGCTGATCCAGGGGCCAGGAGGCTCTGTTCCCATTGGGGTTAGAGTGAGGCCTGGGCGTGCTTGAGGCAGGCGGGCCTTGTGGTGAGCTGAGGGCTGGGGGAGGAGGGCCGAGTGGGCAGGTGGACTTGGCAGGCTTTCCGTGGGTTCTGGGCTGCTGCGTGCATCGGGGGACACACTTCCTCCCTGGAGGGAGGCGGGGTCTGGAGGCTGTAGCACCGGGGCCTGACGGTGGTCCTGGCTGGGAGCAGAAGTCCAGCCTGGGGCCTGTCAGACCTACTTTCCCTCACCCTTCCTAAACCCACCTGAGTCCCTTCATCCCGACATCCGCTTCCTCCCTCGAGTGGCTGTGGCCTCGTGGGTCTGCCCGGCACTCCCCTTCCGGCGACTCGGGGAGGCTGGTGGCCTCTGCTCCTTTTCCTCACCTCTGCGTCTTCAGGTGCTGCTTGAGGCGTTGGTCTTGAGGGAGCCTGTCTGAGGGCCAGGGTTACTCTTCTCCTGGGAGTGTTGGGAGCGCAGGCACTGAGGCCCCGCCCAGGCCCCCCTCGCAGTCTGCTCTGGAGACCCCTCTAGGACGGCAGTTACTGGGCCAGGGCCTCTGTACACGTGGCTTAAGGCCATCCACCCCGCTGGGGTCTGGGCCTGGGGTGTCGGGAGGGTTGGGCTGTGGTCTCAGACGCCCCTCTCCGTCTCCCTGTCTCCCTGTTGGAAGGGCTGGGCCATGGTCTCAGATGCCCCTCTCTGTCTCCCTGTCCTGTCGGGAGGGTCGGGCCGTGGTCTCAGACGCCTCTGTCTGTCTCCACAGGGCATGCTGATCGAGGGTCCACCTGGCCCGGAAGGCCCCGCGGTGAGTATCAGGTTTCATCCTGTGACTTGCCGTAGGTGCTCTTGGTGGGGTGGGGTTGGTGACACCCTTCAGTCTCCTGGATGGAAAAGGGGGGCTCATCACTTTTGCAGACAACTTGGGAGCCGGCGCTTTCCTGCCACACCCCTGCCTTGCTTGGCCGGGTAGAAATTGGGCCTTGCCCTGCGGCCCCATCTTTTAACTCTGTCCCAACTTTATTTTTAATTCTAGGGTCTTCCCGGACCACCAGGAACCATGGGTCCCACTGGCCAAGTTGGGGACCCTGGAGAAAGGGTAAGAAGTTGACGGTGTTTCCTGAGATCACACGCGATGTGGGGCTGCCCGTGCCTCCTCCCCGCACTGTGACTCGAGCTGTCCCTGCCTGTGGAGGTGACAGTTGGCACAGAGACGTTTGTCTTCAAGCCGCCCCTCCCCCAGGCACCTCTCCCCCAGGCGCCCGTGCCCCAGGTGCCCCTCACACCAGCCCTGTTCAGACTGTGGATGTGGGAAGAGGGGACCCCTGGGGCGCAGGGAGCCTGCCAGTGCTCAGCCCAGCCTGTGGCCCCAGGACCCTGCATTTGTCCAGCAATCAGCAGCAGCTGCAACGACAGTGATGGCCCACGGGCCTTTCCGGCCGGCTCCTCGTCCTGAGTGGCCACACCACGTGGCATCCACCTCCTTGCTCAGTTGGGAACTTCCTCGGTCTGGGTTGCACCTGGCTCAGAGGCTCAGAGGCGTCCTCCTGTGACCCTCGCAGAGGGAGGGAGGTGGAGGGAGCGCTGCTCCTGTCCGCCTTGAGTTCCTCCTGACACCTGGTGGGTGCTCCGAGTACTGCGGCCTCCTGGTCCCTGGCTGGGCGGGAGTTTCCTCTTCCTGCTGCTGGAATGAATGTGGATTTGAGTGCGGAAGGACTGATTCCTGGGTGACTGGGCTGTGGGTGGGAGAAGCAAGGGGTGCGTGTGGGTGTTTACGGTATCATGCCATGGTTCGTAAAATCAGAGCGCAGGGTTGGGTTGCTTCCAAGGCTACTCCACGGGAGGCGTTTGGTGGGGAGTGTCCTGTGCAGTGCCGGGGGCTTTGCAGCAGTGCTTGGAAAAGTCAGAGTGGGGCGCGTACCGGGACAGTAAGTCCTGGCCTTGGACCTGGAGGTTCTTACAGGCGCTCAGTACCCCTGGAATGCTGGGGAGGTGCAGGACAGGTGAGGTCAGGACAGGTGAGGTCGGGCAGCAGGATGCAGGGGCAGGTGCTGGCAGCCTGCATGGGGGCCAGAGCCGAGCCGCTGGGGATGCTGGCTTAGGGAGGAGACGGGAGCGCTGAGGCCGGCCTTTGGAGGGAAGGATTCAGGTTAGCAATGCGGGAGGAGGTTGTTAGTGTCCTTGTGGCCGGGTGACCTCTGAGGTCAGTCTGCGTCAGATGGAGCCACACAGTAAGATTCTCTTATGTGTCTTTGCACGGTCAGGGATTTGGGGACCCAGAAGAGGGAGGTCTTGCCCCGTGGCAAGGGTCATGGCAGGAAGCGGGCAGGGTGGGGGCTTGGCTGGCCTCTGGAGCACGAAGCTCTCACAGCACCCCGGCTTGGCAACCGCAACTCCAAAACTCCAGACAGACAAGAGTGAGTGGCCACTGCCCTCACCCAGCCAGGACTGGCACCGCTGGAGATCTGCAGTGGGGGCTGCAGGTGCCCAGCTTGCTCTGGAGACCCCTTCCCACAGGTCCGTGTGAGATGGGGTGATGGCCATGCTCCCCCTCTGCAGAGGCACCTGCGGATGGGCCCACAGGTATGGCCGAGTTCCTATGCAAAGGAGTGCGTTGCATGGCCCTGGGAGCCGTTTTCTGTCCCAGATGTAGGACAGGGTGTTATCCGCAGGGCACAGATGCTGGCTGACACAGGGCACGCAGATGCCAACTGACACTGCCTCAGTGGTGCTCCAAGGGTCCCTCGTTCTATGTGTCCAGCATACAGATTTGTACTGAGTGCCCGCAGTGCTGGGCACTGGTCTAGCCTGGTGATCTCAATGGTGTGGACCCAAGGGGTGCTGGTTTGTACCTGTCCCACGTGGTCCCTGCCTTTGGGCTGATTCTGGCTTGGGGTCACTGGCGGGTGGCCCTGCCACTGCCCTGTGACCAGCCCAGCTGCTGAGGAGGACCCATGGGCCCTGACAGGAGAATATCGCTGGCTTAGGAGCTGGTTCCCCTCAGACTCACATCAGGGTCCGGGAGCATGAGAACTGAGTTGGGGTTGGGAGAGAAACTGACTCCTCTAGGGGCCACCGTCCGTGGAGCCAGAAGAGAGACCTGCAGCCCACCGGCCTCCCCAGGGCCCTTCCGGTCATCCCTGCTCGAAGCTCAGCATCCTCTGGATGTCCAGATCTTGCCTGATGGCTGCTAACCGGCTGTGAGAGATCACGGGGTGTGGGCTGGAACCCGCAGCACTGCCTGTGGCGGAGTGGCCTCAGGCTCCCAGGCAGTGGAGGAAGAACGCTTTCTCTGCCCTTGGAGGTTGAGCATCGGGGGCCTACAGAGTAAACTGACAAAAGGCAGACCAGCAGGAGGAGAGGCGCACGATTTCAATATCTTTAATTTTCTAGGCACGGGGGCTTCACAGACAGGAATAAAGCCCAGCAGACGTGCTTAGGCTTGGGGGCGTGTATACCGTCTTCATAGGAGGAGTAGGCTGTGGGGCACTGGCTAGACCAGGGAAAAGGGGGTTTGGGCATCGAGGGGTGACACGTGGTGGGTGGGTGACTAGGAACTCCATGGGGGAGGAATGGGAGACTGAGGTCATCTTGGCAAAGCCTGTGGTTGCAGATTCATCAGGGGCTGGCCTCTGTCTCAGGCGATAAGGGGCACTCTCCAAATCCTGATACAGGAGCAGAGGCGGGGAGGGTAGGGTGGGAGGCTGGGGGTGATGCCCTGATTTTAGGCAGAAAGAGGGAAGTAAGAGAGCTCTTCCTGCGTCTGTTGGTTCTGATTTGGCTTTAGCACAAAATAATCCTTCTGTGGGGAGTGGCGTGCTCTATTCCCTCCGCCTGCTTGGCCTCCTGTGCCAGTCTGTCTGGGAGGGCTTTTCCCTGTGATCTGGAAGAGACCTCTTCTCCCTGCCACCCCAGATCTCCCACCTGGGGGCTCCCCAGCCCTTCCTCCCTTCCCCAAGGGCCGTCTGGCCATGACTGATGTGTGTCTTTTCTTCCTCACTGAATGGTGAGTTCCTCAAGACAGGCCCCACTTCTGTGCCCTTCCTCGCACCCTGCTCCCTGCAGTCAGCCGTGGGCAGCTGTGGCAGTTGTCTGGGAGCCGTCTGTGCCCCTGTGCCCGGCACCCCACTGGGCATCGGTCAGCTCTGACCAGCTGTCGAAGCTGGCGCCCTGTGCCTCCACTGACTAGCCCTGGGGTCACTTCCTGCACGATCTGCTGGGTCCTGCACGATCTGCTGGGTCCTGCACGCTCTGCTGGGTCCTGCACGATCTGCTGGGTCCTGCATGCTCTGCTGGGTCCTGCACGCTCTCTGGCTGCACCCCTCGGGCGACCTCCGTGCCGTGTCTGTATTTCGGCATCTCGAATCCTTTCTTATTGTTGTGTCCACGGCTGCCCGCAGGGAGCAGGTGCAGGGAGAGGCACCGAAGCAGGGCCTGCCTTGAGGAACTCACCGTCCAGTGAGGAAGAAAAGGCACAGCCCAGTCATGGTTAGAGGGCAAGAATTAATTAGTAAGGCATCGGGGGAAGAGCTAGGAATCCTGAGATGGGAGGTCTGGAGCGGCTGTGTCCGGGTGGAGAAGGGGTCCGAGCCATCAACCCATCCAGTTTCCCATAGATGACTGGTGGGCAGGTGCGCAGCTGGGGAAACGTGCTGAAGCCCCGCAGGGAGGTCAGGTAGAACTGGGGTTGAACCCACATCTCCTGTGGCGGAAGGAAGGTGGCCACTCTTACTCAGAGGTTCAGAAGACACCCGAGGGGGTGAGCTGGGAGTCCCCAAGGGAGCTGCGGACCAGGAGGCCTGGGTTTCTTGTGGGACTGGCTTCCGTGCCACCTGCCCATGCGTTTCTTCAGGGGCTGACTTTGGGGTGTCTGGGAATATAGTGAGACATCAGTGGGTCTGAAATCCTGAGGCTATGCACGTGTGAAGGTTCCCTGTGATCCCGTAGTGGCAGTGCCGTGCCCCTGTGGGACGCCGAGTGGTTTTTCTCAGTGAAGCCCTGCCCTGGGCACCACGGGCAGGTGGGGGAAGGAGAGGGCTGGGGGCCGTCATTGAAGATGATGCCTATGTGAGTCTCGCCTGCCATGGACTTCCAGGCTCACACCTTCTAGCCTCAATAGAAACACTGGAAGGCAGGGGCCACCTCTGTGCTGCTTGCCAGCACCGCACATCCGTTTGCGTGTGTGCCTCAGAGCTGGTGCCCACCAATGCTTGTGCCTAAGAAAT
This sequence comes from Cacajao melanocephalus, assembly GCA_963573385.1. Taxonomy (NCBI): domain Eukaryota; kingdom Metazoa; phylum Chordata; class Mammalia; order Primates; family Pitheciidae; genus Cacajao; species Cacajao melanocephalus. The sequence continues at coordinate 79,179 of CAUYLG010023683.1, read as the reverse complement.
GTTCCGTGTGATGAGAGCGTCTTTGAGGTGAGTCCCTTCCTTCCCTTCCCCATGTGCCTCTTCGAAAGCTGTGCATCCCAGGTGCTCCTGCGTTTTAAGGCAGCTTCTGATTACAGCCCAGTGTTGCTGTGGATTTGATGGCATCTTCCAGGAAGCTGTGGCCAAACTCCTCCTGAATCTGCGCAGTCCACTAGAGAGTTTAGCATTTTCATCTAGAAATAGGCTTGCTTGCTGTCTAATTGACTCCTGGGAGCTCCAGCTGGTGTTGGCCAGCTGCTGATCTATTGCTCCTAAGATAGACTTCACACAGATTTCCCATCTGCAGCATGCGTATTATTTTTGGGTAAAGTAATGATCTGTTTTCTGGGTCTGTGAGCCGGTCCCACCCTCCGGGAGGCCTGGATTCTCCTCTGGGAAGCCTTGGGGATTCAGTATGCAGGTTTCCGTCCCAGCCGCCTCAGGGTCAGGTGGAGGCCAGGTTCCCAAGGTTTCCCCAGGGTGCCACACGGGGGTACCTGCTTCCTGCAGAATCAGATGCCTTCGATGCCTTGGGAGAAGCCCCACACCCTTCAGTGGCCCCATTATGTGCAGAAGCGGCCTGCCACTAATCACGCTGCCCAGCGCCATCTGACCAGCCCTTCTTGTCACTCAGCAGGGGCTCAAACCATCTCCCCCTCTTTTTTATGTGTCCAGGATTAGCCTTCCCCGTGGGGTTTTGCGTGAGTACATTTTCTGTGCCTTGAAGAGGTTTGTATGTGAGCCATGCCCTGAGAAATAGCAGTCGTTACCTCCCAGCCAGAAAGCGTGGCTCATCGCTAACTAACACGCTCTGGTGTGGTCTCTCCAGGACTAGCCTTGGGGTGACGCCCTCCTGTGCCATCCCCTCCCCCCGCCTGCTGGAGTTACACCCAGGGTGGGATGGGACACAGGCTAGATCACTGGCAACTTGACAGAGGGGGGAGTCCACCCAAGAGCGTGCGGCTGCTGTCCAACTCAGGAGTTTGCTTCGAGGAAAGCTGTGGGGAAGAAGCCAGGAGTGTGGGATTCATCTTTCTTTCCAGGCTCGCAGGCTCCTGGGACAGGACATGCCAATGCAGTATCTCCTCGTGCTTGGAAGTGTTCAGGACATCTTGACAGAGCTGCTCAGGGAGGTTCTCACACACACACACACACACACACACATACTCTCAAGCACACATGCATGCACACTCACCCACACATGCTACGCATGCACTCATGTACACACACACTCATGCCTACATGCACACACACACACCTGCACGTACATGTGTACATGCACATACATGCCATGTACGCACACACTCATGCATACATGCACACACATACATTTTACATATATGCACACTCACCCACACCTGAACACATGCACACTCATGCACACACACCCATACAGGCACACACATACACTCACATGCACACCCGTGCACACACACATTCACAGACTCATGCATATATGCACGTACCCATGCACACATACATACATTTGCACACACATGCACTCATACACCTGCACACACACATGCACATGTGCACACACTCAGGTGCACACACACACACACACACACATCTACACATACGTGCATGCGCCGTCTGAGTCCACCTCCACACGGTGGCCCTTCCATGGAGGCTGGTCCCCAGCAGCCTGGTTGTGAATGATTTTGGCCATTTTGAGTCACATTTATCTTCAAAGCGTTGTCCCCTGAGGCCGCTGACAGGAATCCCACCAAGCTTCGGGTGCCCTACCAGGAGGTCTGTGGGGACAGTGGGTTTCTCCCCAGCAGCCCTGGAGGCAGTGCGTGGCTCCCAAAGTGAGCTCAGCGTTGAAGAGGTGTCGGGGTATACATTCTCACAGGGAAAGAAAATCAAGAACGGTTTGTGGAGAGAGAGGTGAAGGGAGCACGGGCCTTGGGACATTTCTAGAGTGAAGGGGCAGCTCACAGAAGCCGCAGGTCCAGCCCCGAGCGCTGTGCTGTCGGACCCGACCCGGGGCCTGCCGGGGCGCTCCTCACGGCTGGTTAGTGGCAGTGGCCGGGTGAGTCCAGGGGTTTTTCTCACATGGACCCCTCGAGGCCGCAGGTCTTACCCAGAGCCCTGATTGTGGGTGACCAGTGATTAAAGAGCCCCTCCCTTGGATTTTCTGATTGTTAGTTCTGGTTGAGGGGTGCGGTCTGAGGCGTCGGGCCTCTTGTTAGGGCCCCGCCTCCAGTCTTTTAGATGGACCTTAAGGCTCCCGGAAAAGTGTCTGTCTAGCCCTTGGAAGGGGCTCAGTAGGTATCCTCTCAATGAATGAATGAAAGATGGGTTCATTTCTTAGGGATGCTTGGACAATTGATGACCAACTTGGGCTTTAAAACAACAGAAATGTCTTCTCTCTTAGTTCTGGAGGCCAGAACTCTGAACTCATCTTGATGTGGGCAGGGTCATGCCCCCTCTGGAGGCTCCACGGGAGGGTCGTCCCTACCTCTTCCGGCTCTTGGTAGCCAGTGGCCGTCCTCTGTCCCCGTAGCTTGTGGTTTCAGCTCTGCAGTCTCTGCCTTTGTCTTCACGTGCTTTCGTCTCTGTCACTGCCTCCCTTCCTCTCTCTCATAAAGATTTGTCATTGGATTTAGGGCCCAGGATCTCAAGATCTTCCTCCCATCCTTAAAGGCCCCGGTAAGGGCCCAGTCACGCGTTTCAGGACCTGGACGTACATTTTGTGAGGCACCTTCAGCCCATTGCACGTGGTCTTCAGCCCACCGCGTGTGGTGATGCAACAACCAGGAGATGCTGAGCAGGAAGTGACCCCTGAGAGCTTCTCCGGGCCACTCCTGAGCGGTTCCCGACCCTGGGCAGGGAACCACATGCACACAAGGGGTCTGGAGAGGTGCCTGCACTCTGCTGCCCGGCTCCAGGTCTTCCTGAGAGTGCAAGGGAGATGTCAGCACAAAGCTTTCAGGCCTTGCAGCTCCTCCCAAACCTGCCACCACCATGAAGAGAAAAGGTTCAGGGCTCTCTGCTCACTGCTTTGGCCCAAATCCCAGCCTGGAAGGAGGCCTTGTGCCTCTCCCCTGAGGCTGAGCTGAGGGCTCTTGGTGACAGTTTCACAGGCTGAATCTGCGGTGGCAGAGGAAGCCACTTTGTGAGGCATCTGGTCATCCTGCCACGTCGTCTCTGTGCAAAAGGCGCCTGGACGTCCTCGAGAAAGAAACCCTGTGAGGTACCAGGGGTGCCTTAATTTGGAAGTAGGCGCCTTATTTCTTCACCTGGTGTGGGTGTGACACCAAGAGCCCTTCTGTGCCAGGGCCCTCGGAACATTACTGTTTGACCAAGTTAGGGCATTGATTTGGGGCCAGCTAACCAAGTAATGGGAAAATATACGCCAGCAAATAGCAAAGGCAAGGCGTGTTTCTTCCTTTCCACATTTTGCCAGTGGCTGGAGCCGAGTAGCATCCCCGTGACCTGTGCGTTGGCCTGCTGGAGCATTCCCTTGGCCTCTGACACCTGCCTTGTCGCAGACCACAGCCGCAGCCCTGGCCCATGCTTAGTGTCATGACAAATGGAAATGTGGCTTTGAGGAGTCACCCTGCCTTCCAGCCCAGGGTCAGAGTCTTTATGTTGGAGGCCCCGGGGCTTGGCAAAGTCTTGCTGACATGTTTCTAAGTGATAGCATGGGTTCATGCTGGCGGCCATGAGGACTTGTGTCAGATTTGAACACTTTGGAAGGGTTCATGGGGGCGGGGCATTCTTTCCTTTCTTCTCAAAACTCTCTCCTTCTTCTAGGAGTTCATGTTATCCTTGCTGATCTGCGTTCTTGCTCTTTAGAATCGCTCCAGCTGTCGGTGAGAGGCAGCATCAGAGGGAAGTTGCTTTCCCAGCCTGGGGGTTGGAGTTTCACTGCCGTGGCTTAGAACAGGCAGCAAGGATGCTGAAAGGATGGTCTTAGGAAATGGAAAACCGTGGACACGGAGTGGCCTTCAGTGTCTTCCTGGCTCTGACAGCAACACCTTGTAGGCAGGCACATGCAGGCACAGACACACACGCACTACCCCCCACACGCATGCACCCTATGCATTCCCACACACACGCACACACACATTACCCCACACACGCATGTACACTATGCATTCCCACACATGCACACGCACACATGCATTGCCACACACAGATACACATACACAGCACATCCCCCACACATGAACGCACACACATGCTTTCCCACACAGTGCATACACATACATGCACATACATTCACACATGAATTCTCACACACATACATATGCATCCCCCCACATGCACACACATGCACACATGTATTCACACACAGGTGCACACACATGCATTCATACACACATGTATAACATGTATACATGCACACACATGCATTAACACATGCATACATGCATGCATATGCCTTGATACACATTGACACACATGCTCACAAGCATTCATATACACATTTACACACAGGCACACAAATACACTTACATGCACACACATGCATTCACATTCACATGCATGCACACATGTATTCATACACACATTTACACACATGCACATGCATACTCACATGCGTTCACACACGTGCACACATGCATTGACACACAATACATGTGCACACATGCATTTATACACACATCCACACATTCACACAATGCTTGCACACATGCATTTACACACATGCAATTATATATTCACACACATGCACACATGCATATATATGCATTCATACACACATGCACACAATAGATTTACATACATGCATTCACACATGAACACACATGCATTCCCACATATACACATACACACATGCATTCATACATTCACACACATGCGCATTCACACACATACACACATTCACACATCTTTATATATACACACATGCATTCATACACATTCACACATGTACACACATGCACTTACACACATACACACGCTTACACTTACATGCACACATGCACGCATGCTTACATTTACACACATGCACTGCACAGGCAGCAGCTCGTCCTTGGGGAGACACTGACCCCAAATTTTAAATGCAGGGTTTGGTTTGGAATTGATTCTGACACAGAAAGCTGAGCAGTGAGCAGCTATTAGGATTGGATGTCAATGACAAAACCTGGGTGGCAAACATGTTCTGGATCTTTCTTTTTAAAACAGGATTTTTGTCTTCTGAGAATGTTTCCAAAATGGCAGTTGGTGGCAATTTGGCAGTATCCATTAGCAATAAAGAATATGCACATATGTGCATGGTTGACCCAGCAGTGCTGCTTTGAGGGACGTACGTAGCAGCAGACGTTAGCACGTCCGTCGGGCCGTGTTTGTCATCATGCAAACTGGAACCAACTCAAAGCGCATTGGTAGGAGGTGGCTTAAATAAACCACAAGTCCACTGTGCCTGGCAGATGCAACAGGTGTTGCCACCGAGACCTACGTGGATAGGCTGTGATTTTCAAGAGCAAATTGCAGAATATGGAGGGACAGTACCATTAAAAAGAAAGGGACCGGGCGGGGTGGCTCACACCAGTAATCACAGCACTTTGGGAGGCCAAGGCAGATGGAGCATGAGGTCAGGAGTTCAAAACCAGCCTGGCCAAGATGGTGAAACTCCGTCTCTACTAACTATGCAAAAGTTAGCCAGGCGTGGTGGCAGGCACCTGTAATCCCAGCTACTTGGGAGGCTGAGGCAGAGAATTGCTTGAACTCGGGAGGCGGAGGTTGCAGTAAGTTGAGATCGTGCCGCTGCACTCCAGCCTGGGCAACAGAGTGAGATTCCATCTCCAGAAAAAAAAAAAAAAAAAAAAACTCCAAAGCCACAGAGCTTCATAGTGACGACTGTGTTAGTGTGACCGGGATGTGTGTCTCTGTCTTTCTTTACACGTACAGAACCAGAGCACTGGTTACATCTGGGGAAGAAAAAGACTTTTCGCTTTCACTCCACAAATCTGTGTTGTAAGACATTTCACAAGAAATTGAGTTACTTCTGCAATAAAAACTAGTGAAGAAAAGGCAGACAAGCTTAGGTTCAGGCCCAGGTGGCCCACAGCCTCCTGGATAGTTCCAGAAGAACCACTCAGGTTGTTGGTCTTGCTGGCTGGGAATTGGGAACCCATCGTGGGTTTCTGGGCTGGGAGTGTCTCGCTGGGTTGGTGTGAGCACTCACGCTCAGCGTAGCCGTTGCTGATTCGGAAGACCGGAGCCGGCCCCCATCCATTACATTGGGGTGTAGGTGGTGGAGTCTTTTCTCACTGGGGAGGGGCCTAAGCCCCCATCTGTATGCAAAACAAGCCTCGTCTACTTTAGGCCAGCTGGGAATCTGCTTGCCCTTGTGAATAGCTTTGTGATCAAATATTATTTTGAAAATAAATCATCTTGCTGGTTTTACGTGCCTGTGGTGTCTGCAGCTGGCTGGGGTTAGTCTGGAGAATCCAGTCCGAGGATGTCTGTGTGGGTCGTGTGTTAGAGGCCGGCTGGCCGGGCGTGTGGAGGGCGCTGTGTCGTTTGTGTATGAATGGGTTCTCGACGCTGCTGTGGCTGCGTGTGCGCTCTGCTCTGTTGCGTGTCTGTCCACGCGAATGGCTGCTCCATCCCGTCTTCCCTGAGCAAGCGTGGTGGGCCGCTTGGAGCCAGTTGAGGACGAGCACCCACTGGGTGCAGGAGGCACTGGGCCTTGAGCCTGGCGTCCTTGTTCCCTGTTGGGTGTGGAGACCCGGAAGGGGCGTTCCTGGAGCGACAGGTACCTGGCACTGCTCCTCACCTCTGGGCTCCTTGTCTCTGCTGCGTCTTTGGATTCCTCTAGATCCAGTTCAGACCTCCCTCTCTTCTTGTCCCTTCCTCCGAAGCCTCTCCGATCGTCAGCCCACAGTCCTGCCCCTCCCTTTTCCGGGCTGGGGTTTCGGAAACATGCCTGCCACGGGCTCTCACAGCCTCTGTGCACATCCCGTGAGTTTCCCGGGTGAGCCACTTCTCTGACGCGCTAATTCTGGCTCCAGCCCCGCCCCGGCCTGGTTACACGCTGACTCGTCTCTCTTGGCCCCTTGTCTGCAGGGCCCCCCTGGACGCCCAGGCCTTCCTGGGGCCGATGGCCTCCCCGGCCCTCCGGGGACCATGCTCATGCTGCCTGTGAGTACCCTCATTGGTTGGGGTGGGGAGGCAGCTGGGGCAGGTGGGCTCCAAACCAGACCCTCCGAGGCTGCGCCCTTGCCTGAGAGGCCTGTGGGCCCTGTCCCAGCTTGCGGTCTGGCCTGGGCACCACGTCACTGCTCCCACTGACCCTCGTCTTGCACCTACAGTTCCGGTTTGGAGGTGGCGGCGACGCGGGCTCCAAAGGCCCCATGGTCTCAGCCCAGGAGTCCCAGGCGCAGGCCATTCTCCAGCAGGCCAGGGTGAGTAGTGCCGGGTCCCCAGGGGACCGAAGGGGACAAAGCCCAGCCCCAGGGGCCAACAGGAGTGAGTGAGTCAGGCTGAGAGTCCAGCTTGAAGGGAAGTAGCTGTCTGGACCCCACGGTGCCAGCTTGCCAGGGTCTGGAGCTATGGGAGCATCCAGTCCTCAGTGACCAGGTGGGGCCCGAGAGCAAAGGGACTATTTGGGGAGTTTTTCAGGGGTTCTTCGTCCATGCTGAGGGCCCAGGTTCTAACTTTACAGGGGGCTTCTGGGCCCCTTCATGGCCTCTGACCCAGTGGGGCCACCTTCCACCATTCGCGGACCTCTGCCTCTGTGCTAGCCCTCTGCCGGGACCCAGAAGTGGAGCCGGAAACCCACGTGGCTCCTGGAATGGGCTGCCTGGGCTGGAGCTGAGCGGAGCGAGGCCCCTCTAGAACACAGCCCTCGGGCCCCAGAGTACCCCAGTATCAGCCTAGGGGTCATAAGGAGCAGGGTCCGCAGAGGAGAGCTTGCCTCCCTATTATAAAGTAGCTCTTCCATAGCCTGTGTCTTCATGGACTTGGCTCTGGATTATGGATCGCCCACGATGGGTGTAAACACTGCCCTATGGGGCGAGCAGGTGGGTGGGTGATCCTTCAGTGGCGCGCAGGAAAGCTATTAAGTAATCCCTTGTTTGAGCAATATTTATGCAGCTCCCACAGCAGCCAGAGTAGATGTTAATGATGGCAGTGCTGAGGTAATTACAGGCCAGCATAAGCACTGGGTCGCTGCCATGGCACAGATTGCTGAATGATGGAAGACCGTGTGCGGCCAGTCCTGCTCCCTGCGACTGGGTTCCTGGGCTTGGGCCGGCCTGCCTGGTCTTTTATCTGTGTGTATTTTAATTGAAGCCAAACGGGTGATAGACTGTAAGAAGATTTTATAATGCAAAGCAAAATCTTCTAAAATTAAAGTGGCATCTGCTGGGGAAACAGAGTGGCCGCAGAAGCAGTGCTGCAGGAAAGCAGGGGACCTGTGCTGCTGTGGGGGAGGGAGGGGCGCATCCAGATGGGGCGGGTGGGCAGGGGACCTGCGCTGCTGCGGGCTGGGGGTAGGGGGGCGCATCCAGATGGCGGGTGGGTGACAGAGACCCCAAGGCATGTGGGTTCCTACTCCCCCAAAGTACCTTCCCAGTGGCTGGGAGTGCTTGAAGGGCCTCCCATGTGAATCCAAATATGTCCTGACTCAGCTTGAGCTCAGGTGTAAAATGTGCTCCTCAGCCCAGCCCAGAGTAAGAGACTTATTTCAGATTTAGCCAAGGGTGATGGGCTGGGAGCAGGCCCTCTGTGTGGGCTGGAGAGAAAAGAAGGAGGGAGGGGGCCTGTCCCCCAGGGGAAGAAAGGGGGACCCACCGGCTTCCACCTCCCCATGTCCCACGTCACTCCCATTGATGCTGAGAGCCCCGAAGAAGTTGGGGGGGCTCTTGGGGAGTCATCAGCCTCCTCTTCCAGAGGTTCTTGTCCCTTCCCCGTCCAGTCTGCCCCTTCCCTCCTGCCACGTCTCATGGCTCCGGCGCCAGCAAACCGGGGCACCGCTGCTGGGGCACTTTCTCAGCATGTCCCACTTACCTTTGCAGTTGGCACTGAGGGGACCAGCCGGCCCGATGGGTCTCACAGGGAGACCCGGTCCCGTGGTAAGTCATTGGGAAATCCGAGAGCTTAGCGCGGTGTGGAGACTGGCCCACTGCCTGTGTCCTGGGCGGACAGTGGCGGGTGGCCTTGCGGCCATGTGGACACAGGGCGGCCCTCGGTTCAGGGCCTATTCCCAGCAGGGTGGCCAGGGGGACCAGGGACCTCTCTCGGTGCTACCCTGTGTTGGTGGGGGGTGGGGATAGTGACTATGCCTCGAAGTCACTTGAGGGAGGTAGCCGGATGAAGCTGACATCAGCCATCCCTGGGAAACAGCCCCCAACTCCATCCTGAATGGAAAGGAGCTGGCAGGAATCAGAGGAGGAGGAGGAGGAGGCCCCTCCACCCCTGCACTGGAGCTCCAGGCTCCCCCTGTGGAGAACACGCTATGAGCCATCGCCAGGGGAGTGGCTCCTTGGAGGGATGAGGTCCTGCTGCAGCCAGAGGCCTGGGGACGTCCCTTGCACAGGCTGCCACTTTGCCTTGTGGATCAGGGATCTCCACTGATCTTTGCAGCCCTATTCCAGAGTCAAAGATAATGAAATGTGGGGCAAACCACAGGGTTTCCCGCATCACCGGCCCCGGCCCCGTGGCCTCAACTAAACTCTCATCTAGGGTCATCGATGCATAAGAAACATACAGCCTGTGCCCAGGGACACTCAGTTGCTGGCAGTGTTGGGGCAGGGGCTGGGTTCTGGGGCCTCCAGGGACAGAGGGGTTCAACACCGTACGGGCCCCCCGGCTTTGCCGTGTGCCGCTGGCTCTGGGCCCGCTCCCTTCCACACAGGGCCCAACTCAGGGCCGGCCTCCCACACCTGGGAGATCTGGCCTTGAGAGGCCTGTAGCAGGGGCACCGCTGCCGGAAGCCTTGGGGTGTAACACACCACGGTCAGGTTCACCCTGGAGAGGGAAGCGTCTCCATGAGCTTCGTGGTGTTTGCAGGCCCAGGACCTAAAACTCCATTTCCCCACCCTGGGAGCATCACCGTTCTTCCCCCCATTCTGTTCGAGGCAGGCAGGTCACGCGGTGCGTGCTGAGCACTGCGGCCGAGGCCCTGCCTCCTCCCCCTGCCCCCTCCCCTGCCTCCCCTAACCCTTCCTGTGCGTCGGAGTCCCCCCTTGAGCAGATGTTAACCCACATTGCGTCTCCTCAGGGTCCCCCTGGGAGCGGAGGTCTGAAGGGCGAGCCGGGAGACGTGGGGCCTCAGGTACGTGGGGTCCTTGCCTTCGCTGTGTGCTGGGCGCCTCCCGTTCTCTGGTGGTGGTGACGGCGTGCATGGAGGCGCCCCAACTGCTGCGTGTCTTCAAGGAAATTAGTGGGAATTGTTGCTTGGCGCAGTGCTGAGAGTGGAACAGAATTCACTCCAAACGCCTGCAGCAGGAATGAGCTGGCTCTGTTCTGTCCCTGGACTTCATTCTGGGCAGCAGATGGTGTCCCGTCCTGGAAATGCCCACATGTTGGCGGCCTGGACAGCCAGGCGTGGGTAGGGCTGAAGAGCACGGGGACAAGGCTCTGCTCTCTCCTGAGAAAGGCGGACTCGGCAATGACCCTTTGTCTCTTATCCCTGGCAGGGTCCTCGAGGTGTGCAAGGCCCGCCTGGTCCGGCCGGGAAGCCCGGAAGACGGGTGAGTGGCTGGCTCAGTGACAGCAGCTTGGGCGCTGAAGGAGCCCGAACCTGGGGTGCAGGTGCCCCTAACAGCCAGGCTGGCCCACAGGAAACCAGGTTGCTCCCCTTCTTGGGATGGTCGTGTCCATCCCCAAGGCCACCTCTGAGCCAGCTGCCTGGGAGGGGCACCCTGTGTCCTGGGTGCAGACACCCAGGCCTCTGTCCTGGGCACGTTCATTTAGTTTAATCAACATTTCTAATTGAAGAAACTTCCCAGGCCCTTTGGCAGCAAATGCTAAGAAGGGAAACCTCCAGCAGGCCTTACGTCTTGAGGGCAGCATCGGTACTCCAGAAGTGGCCAGATTCGGGGGCACGGGTGGGCCTTTCTGCCCCTCACCTGCTGTCCTGGCTCCTGGGGTTTGCTGTCTGGTGTGTGGTTCTTCTGGAAGGAACTGGTGTGTTTGCACGTGACCGTGGCTCCTGAAAGAGGACACGCGTTTACAGATTGCTGACCACCACCCAGGCGGGCTGGACAGGCCCTGGGAGCCCAGACCATGCTCTCGAAAGTGGGCCTTCTCCACCAGCGGACATTTCAGAAATACTCAGTGCAGGGTTGGATCGGTTTCGTGTGGACCTCTGCCAGCATGCACTCTTCCTAAGCTACCCGCAACTGCTTTCGTCTGAGTCCACAAGACAAAAGTGGTTCCTTCCCTAGTGGTTCTGGACGCCCTTCCCTCGGGGAGCAAGCTGCAGCTAGTGGGCAGAGATGACCCAATGGGCCGAGGTTTGGCAGATCCGAGGGTCTAGGCGGGGACCTGGGCAGGAAACAGGGGCCTGGGCTGGATCATTCCAGGAGGGCCGGCAGCTCTGGAGTTGACTCTTGGTAGACAATTGGGCCATTTATTTAGATCCGATTTTGAAAAATGCATCTCCTTAAGGTGTTTCTGTGTCTCCATGAATATTTGCCACCCCGTTTCACTAGGAGTGGTTTCCTAGTCAGGTGGGGTGAAAACCTGGTGCTTCAGGGACGCTGTGTGACGTGGACAGCTGCAGAGGGAAATGGTGTCAGTGCCAGGCATATGCGTGTGGTTTGTTTATTTATTTGAGACGGAGTCTCGCTCTGTCACCCAGGCTGGAGTGCACTGGCATGATCTCGGCTCACTGCAATGTCCCTCTCCCAGGTTCAAGCGATTCTCCTGCCTCGGCCTCCTGAGTAGCTGGGATTACAGGCGTGAGCCACCACGACTGGCTAATTTTTATATTTTTAGTAGAGACAGGGTTTCACCATGTTGGTCAGGCTGGTCTCGAGCTCCTGACCTCAGGTGATCCACTTGCCTCAGCCTCCTCCCAAAGTGCTGGGATTACAGGTGTGAGCCACTGCTCCCGACCACATTTGCGTGTTTTAAGGCATTAAGTGTGCCCAGAAGTTTCACTGCAGAAGAAAAGATGGTGGCGAGAGAGGGGCTCCGAGCCGAGGGGTCGACTCTGAACAGCCTCTTCAGTTCCTTGCTAGCATAGCCTGTGAGGAATGCTCGCTTCTGGATTTAGAAGCGTCTGGGTGCTTTGTAGGGCTGGCTCGTGCTGTGAAATCCTGTGAACTTTTCTGGCAAACTTCCGTTAGTTTCTAAAAATGTTTGGAAATGTAGAGGAGGGTCCCAGTGAGGCCCCTGTTTGCTGGGCAGCGCGGTGCCTTTTCAGGGCGCATGGGAGCGCAGACAGCTCTGGGGTCTGTTTGGATTTGTCTCTTGCTTCTCTGCTGTCCTCTGGTGCTGCCTTCTCTGCCTCCAGTGCTCTGAGACCAAAGCTGCCCCCGCTCCAGGACTTCTCTCTGCTTGGTGGTGGGTCGGGGCGAGGGCCTCGTACGATGTGGAGCCGATGGAAAATGGAAGCTCGGGGCGGGGGCTGTCCGGACTTACTGGCTGGGGTGCCTCGTTGGTGCCTGGAGGTCTGGCTGAGTTTCACAGAGCCTGACCGAGACCCTGTCCCCTTGCACTGCTCTCCCTGTAGTGGGGCCTGCACAGCGGGCCCCGGGAGGTCCAGGCCTTCTTCGGCCCCATGGCCAGTCAGGCTGTGTCTTTGGCTGTGTCCGTCGCTGGCCGTGAGGAACGGGACATCTGCTCACAGTGCAGATGCTGCCTCACATTGCTGTGTGGCCTCAGTGAGACCAGGCCTCGTTTTGGGCCTGGGCCTCTGCCTTAGTCAACTGGACAGACCAGATGCGTTCTTTCTCTCCTTCCTCTGACCTCCAAATGTGGAAGGGAGCTGTGCTGTCCGTGACGTCAGTGGCCTGCACTCGCCTGAGTCTTAAGTTCAGAGTCCCCCAGACTGACACAGCTTCTTCAGCGTGGTCTCCTCTGCCACGTCGTGGCACCTTCTCAAAGCCCAGGGGCAGTGGCATGGTCCCCCTTCAGCAATCTGGGATAACGTGGTCCAGAAAGACCAGCCCCGTGTGTTCCATCCATTGGTGTGAGGCGCGGAGCAGCCCCGCCCGGGATCCCAGTTCTGTGTCCTCACAGCGACTTAGCCACTTGGGCTGCGACCGTGGGGGTGGGCGTGGCTTCAGTGGAGCGCTCACTTGGTTTAATGGAAACCGTGGCTCTAGGGGCTCAGTGAACCAGGGACTCTTTTGCATTGACAGTTTTGCCTCCTCTGTTCCAGGGTCGGGCTGGGAGTGACGGAGCCAGAGGAATGCCGGGACAAACTGGCCCCAAGGTAGGCCTCTCAACACCCTTCTGGTGCCCTGGCATCACCGTCCTCCCTGAGGTCATGTGGATGATGTGACCCAATTGCAGGTCATGTGAGGACTATGATTATGATGACAGGCAGGTCTGTCACTGGCATTTCACATGAAGACAGGATTGGTGGGTGAATTTCACCCCTTTGTAGCCTGTGATGGTGTTTGATCATAGATGCAAAGCAGGGGACGGTGCGGGGAGGGCTGGTCAGTGTGGTTTGGGGTGCATACATGCTGCATGAAACATGGTCCGAGACCATGGGGCGGCCATCGCTGTCCGCGTGTGCAGGGTGACGTCTGAGGCAGCCTTATGTCCTTTTTGCAGGGTGACCGGGGTTTTGACGGCCTGGCTGGGTTGCCGGGTGAGAAGGGCCACAGGGTGAGTATTTCCTGGGTCAGAGATGGGCGTGGCGGTGTGCAAGGTCTCTCGGGAGGCCCTTCCAGGCAGCCTCAGCTTTCCCGGGGTCAGGTCCTCGTGTGCCAACACAGTCACGATACAAACCTCACGGGCATCAGCAAATGGCAGTGAGCCCCCAGAGGGTGCCTTTCTTGATGGGCGGTCAGCCCAAAGGAATTCGAGCTCTTAGCTGCAGCTTGTGACAAGTGAGCCAGACGGGCCACCCACCTGAGGGGCATGCAAGGGGCAGGAAAGAGCCCTTCCTTTTAGAAGCCACCTTCTGTTTCGTGGAGCCCTTTAACTTTTCGGGGAATCCGAGCAGCTGCCATTTCAGGAGCAGCCAAGGACACTTTGCAACATTAAAGTGGTGGTCCTGAGGGTGGGGACAACCTCAAGTGGCCACGTGGAGACCAGGCCACCAAAAAATGCCAGGTGTCCAACTCTTCCTTGTTATCGGGCGTGGATGATCTCAAATGTGTGTCCCGTGAGCCCTGAGCTAGTGCAGTGACCCGGGCGATAGAGAGAAACCCCATCTGGCTAAATCTGTCTCAGCAGACTGTGTCTCCCTTCAACAGCACTGTGATGGCAAGCCTGAAATGCCCTGCCCTGTTAGGGAGGCGTGGTGGGGAAGGCCCTGCCTGGCCGCCCGCCCTGTTTTCTCGGCCCCTGTTGGGGGGACCTGGCACCAAGGCTTTTCCCAGCTTGTCAGCTGCCGCTTCTCTGACCTGTTTTCTTTGAAGTAGATTTATTTGATGGCTCCTTTATATTTTAGCACATTGAGGACATACAGGCACACGAGTATCTGCGTGCACACCACCCACACGGACACATATACATTTGCACACACGCCCCACACGTGCACACCACCCACATGGACACATACACACTTACACGCCCCACACGTGCACACCCACACTTGCATGCTCATATCCCTACACCCCACATGCACACACACACGTGCATACACACCCACACACATGCATGCACACACACATGCACCATAATGTACACACATACACATAGGCACCCCTCAACCCCCAACATGCACACAGGCATACACATGCACACCCCCACATAACCCTGCATGCTCCACCCACACACATGTACTCGCATACACACATGCACACACCCCCCCCCACCCACCCACACCCACACCCACACCCCACAGCTCTGCTGCTGGTGCCCGTAAGCATGCCCTGCTGCCCTCCATGATGCCTTGAGAGGGGCTTGGTGTTGCCGTTCATCCGGAGTTGCTGCATCTCTGTTCTTCAACAACCACATGGAAATGGCACAGCCATGAAGCCCGTCCCTGACTCAGCTCCAGGCCTTTTCCCTGACTAAGGAGCACTTATTGAGCACCCACTGCATGCGAGCCCTGAGGCTGCAGGAAGGTGGCGCTCCCCGAGGGTGTGAGCCCTGAGGCTGCAGGCAGGTGGCGCTCCCCGAGGGTGTGAGCCCTGAAGCTGCAGGCAGGTGGCGCTCCCAGAGGGTGTGAGCCCTGAAGCTGCAGGCAGGTGGTGCTCCCCAAAGGTGTGAACCCTGAGGCTGCAGGCAGGTGGCGTTCCCCGAGGGTGTGAGCCTGAGGCTGCTTCACCTGGAGGACTCGGGCTGAGGGTAGCTTAGACCTCAGCTTGGTGTCCTGAGGCTGCCCACATGTGGCCCTGCTGGCCCCACAGGGTGTTCAGTCCAGCACCCTCCTACCTTCAGGCCATGGTGGTGAGACTCAGGTGAGAGTCAGCAGCCCGTATTAACCCAGCCAAGTCACGCGCGATCTCCTAAGGAACCTTTCCCCATTCTGCAAGGGTCTTCTGGGGGCTTGGGAATCTTACTGTCAGAATTAGAGAAAAACAAAGTAGGGACCTTGGATAAGCCCTGCATGACCTGCTTGGGAGAGGCTGATGCTGACCCTGTTCCCTTCCTAGGGTGACCCTGGTCCTTCCGGCCCACCAGGACCTCCAGGAGACGACGGAGAGAGGGTGGGTATCCTGCCGTCCCTCTGACTGCTCCTGCCTGCCCGGCTTCTCAGTGATTTGGGCAGGAAAACCGCAGAAGAGAGGCCCGTGGTGTGGGATCAGTCTGCCGCATGTGGAGGGCCAGCTGGGAGAGGGCAGAGGGGCTTCCCAGTGGGCAAAATGATTGATCTGTTGCCAAGAGGCCTCGGGGCACTGGAGAGACGCTGACCGCAACGTTTACAGTTGCTCGCTCTGTCCTGATGATTCATGGAGCTCAGGGCCAGCTGTCAGGGCCCACTGCAGGTGACAGGTGCCCCAAACCCCACCAGCAGGAAAGACGCCGGAGATCTCACTGAGCTCAGGGCCTCTGCTTATCTCATCCAGATGAGGAGTCAGCTGGAGGCATGCGGGTGGCAGAAAGCTGAGATTTGGGGGAGCAGAGGAGGGTGGGGGGGTTGGAAATAACCCTCTGTGGGCTGGAGATAGGGGAGCAAGTTCCTGTGGCTGTGGGCCGGAGCACGGGAGGGAGCTGTTCTCCAGCGTGGGTGCACAGGCCGGGGTCTGGTATCCGCCACGCTTTCTTCATGTATGGAGGGAAGTGTGAGCTCTCGACCACAGCACAGTGGAACGGGGCAGGGATGCACGAGGCTGTGGGTTTCTCAGCTCCTCCCTGCAGCCACTGCAGTCACTCAGACGCCTTCTGTGTGTATCAGGGATGTTTAGGGGAAAAGCTGTAAGGAGTCCTGGATGGTGGGAACAGGAGCAGCTCAGGGGCGTTTCTGTCTCACCAGCTTTCAGGTGGTGTGGCCGGGGCACCTGCCCCTGTCTGGGCCTCAGCATAGTCTCCTGTAAGATGAGGAAGGAGAGAGGGACCCTTCTGGATGTCAGTGCTTCTGCACTGAGAGGACATGTGTGTGTGTCTGTGTTTGTGTGTGTGCATATGTGTGGCTGCGTGCATGTGTGTGTGCAGGAAGTGTGCATGTACCTGTGTGTATGCATGCAGGCATGGCTATGTGTACATATGTGTGCACAGGGGGTGTGTATGTGTGGACAAGCGTGTGTGTGTGGCTGTGTATACATAGGGTCCATGTGTGCATGGCTGTGTATGCACGTGCATGCACAGGGTGTGGGTGTGTGGATAAGCGTGTGTGCGTGGCTGTGTATGCACAGGGTCTGTGTGTGCATGGCTGTGTATGCACAGGTCTGTGTGTGCATGGCTGTGTATGCACAGGGTCCGTGTGTGCATGGCTGTGTATGCACGTGCATGCACAGGGTGTGGGTGTGTGGACAAGCGTGTGTGTGTGGCTGTGTATGCACGTGCATGCACAGGGTGTGGGTGTGTGGACAAGCGTGTGTGCGTGGCTGTGTATGCACGTGCATGTATGTGTAGGCATGTGCAGGCAGGCTGTGTGTGAACGTGCATGCTTGCATGCGTGGGGCGGGCTGGAAGGTGCAGTGGTGCTTTGGCAAGGGGCAGCATTTGCGAGCAGCCCCTGCGTGAGAAGCAGTAGAAGCAGGGAGGCAGTCCCTCTGCGGCGGAAGGAACTCCCTTCTTGCTTTACTCTCCAGGCTGTTTGTTTAGAACCCCGGTGGGGACAGCTGGTTCCCCAGAGGGTGGCCCAGGGGATCTTGTGACTCTCCCCTGAGGCCCTGCCCTGTCCCAGAGTCTGTCATTTGTGAAGGTCACCAAATCCTTTCAGTTAGATGGTCTTTCTGCCCAGCCTTTTCCTCTGGAGAGCTGTGGCATGTGAGCTCCTGAGCCAGCATCTCAGAGCCTTCAGGTCTCACCTGTAGCCTCTGCACACCTAGCAGCTTCCTGGGAGCGAGGACATTCCAGGTCTTTCTGGCTGGAACCAGGGCTGGTAAACCTGGCATACGTGAAGCAGCCCCAGGCCGGAGAACCCTTGTCCAGCACCGAGGGGAAACGCGTCCAGGCTGACAGCTCGTCCCTCTAACCCTGCCTTTTTTCTCCTCTGCAGGGTGATGATGGAGAAGTCGGGCCCAGGGGGCTGCCGGGGGAGCCTGTAAGTCTGTCCTGAGTGGGACGGTGCGGGCTCAGTGTGGAGCAAGGCTGTGTCAGAGGCTCCTGCTGGAGCAGGATCTGGGATCAGCCCGGAGCTTAGATGAGAGAGAGCTCAGCCTGAGAACAGACTGACTTGGGCATTTCCCAGGAAATCAAACGGAGGGGGCACAGGCGAGGCTGGCCGGGCAACTCCAGGAGGAAGTCTGAGCCTGTCTACTGGAGCAAGCATGTCCCTCAAGGGTTGTTGTGGGGGCCCAGGGATAGCGTGGTGGGGTCTGGGGGTATCATGGGGGGTCGGGGCAGCATGTGGAGTCCATGGGCATTCTGGAGGGTCAGGTCATCATGGCAGAGTCCAGGGTCAGCATGGGGAGTCTGAGGGCATTGTGGGGGATCTGAGGGCATTATGGTGGGGTCTGGGGTCAGCATGGGGGGTCTGAGGGCATTGTAGGGGTCCAGGGGCATCATCGGGAGGGTCCAGGGTCAGCATGGGTGGGTACAAGGGCATTGTGGGGAGTCTGAGGGCATTGTGGGGCTATGAGGGCTTCTGAAGGGTCTAGGGGCAACATGGGTTCAGGGCATCATGGGGGTCTGAGGGCATTGTGGGGGGTCAAGGGAGAAGCATGGGAGGTCTGGGATTATTGTGTGGGCTCAAGGGCATTGTGGGGGCTCTGAGTGCATTGTGAGGGGTCCCAGGGCAGCATGGTGGCATCCAGGGGCATCACGGGGGGTCACATGCCTGAATCAGCCTGAGCGTGGGCCAGTTTCAATGGCCACCCTTCCGGAGGCAGATTTTCCAGCAGCCTGCCCCAGCCCTGGGCATGGGAAAGCTCTTTCCTAAGTGGACATATATTTAGGCCCAGAGCAAATTTCCTGACTGATAGGACATTAATTACTATTCATTTACTGTTGCTTTAGAGTGTCTCTTTTCTTGCAGCCAAGTCAGTGCGGCTGTGTGCATTGGGTGGTGTTAATTGATGGGAAATATTGCAGGCGCTGCATAGAGGAGGCAGGGGTCGGCGCCTGCAGACTCATTTGGGACTAAATTATACCCCAGATGTCTGATTAGCCTCTAAGGAGAATTCATCAACTCCACTCTCTCCTTAACACACACTCAAGCAATACCTTCTGGGCTATTAGCTTCTAAGAAACGTTGCTATAACTAGGTATTAAAATAACGAAGAAAACATTTAAGAGGCAATGAGTGGGGGAAGGATTTCTCTTCTACAGAATCTGAAAAGGTTCTGTCAAAATTAAGGGCACTTGAAGTCCACGCGCCTGGGGTGAAGGCTCTGTAACTCCCCATGGGAGGGGGGAACGTGAGTGCCCCGTGCAGACAGGGTTCCCAGAATCTCACCCCCGCTGTGGTAACCGGGGTCTGTTATGCATGCGGCCTTGCTGCCCGGGAGGGCATGCCAGTTTTTGGCCAGAGAGGCCGTCCTGGAAAAGGTCTGTTCCCCATGCTTCCTTCGATGCATTCAGTTGTGGGGTTCCTGCTAGGGACACTCTCCTGCCTGCACCCTTGGACTCTGTGGTATCATAAAAACAGTTGCCTGTCACTGCAGAGGGGAATTCAAGAGGGAACCGGTAATAAGGCTGGGGCAGGAGAGCTCCGTGCAGTGGAATGTAATTGCGTGGCAATTCTCCTGGCCTGGGGGGCGTCTGTGCTTGCCTGCCCCAGCAAGTGTCAGAGGAGCCAGCCAACTTGAAAGCCCCCCGTTCTGTGAGGTGCCTGGTGGTATCCTCTCTGAGTCCCCACTGATTCCAGACACCTGCTCCTGGTTTCCACCACTGGGGTGGGCTGGAGGGAGGTGGCACAGCAGGTGACGATGGAGAAGCCAGGCCCAGGGGGCTGCCGGGGGAGCAAGTCTGTGGGAGGGAGTCTGGGTCTCGCTCCTGGGAGGCCAGGAGGCCTGAGTCCCCAGCCAGGGCTCTGGGTTGAGTCAGGGCCAAGCGGGCGTGGGGGGCAGAGAGGAGGTCTGGGATTTCTGGCCAAGTTTAAGCCCTATTTTCCGTTTCCTTACAGGGACCACGTGGTCTGCTTGGGCCGAAGGGGCCCCCAGGCCCTCCCGGACCTCCCGTAAGTCCCATCATTGCTCTATGTGTCTGTCCCCATCTCGGCCCTTGAGACCCCGCCTCCTAGTTGGTGGCCACTTGGCCACGGGGCAGCAAGTCTTCGCTGGCCCCCCTGACACCTGCCTGCTGCCCATCTGAGGCGTGAGCAGGACACTGAAGCTCAGGGCAGACACGGCCCCAGCAGACACGGCCTTGCAGGTGGAGGCCCGAGGCTGCTGGCCTTCTGCCTCTGCTTCACCCTGGCTGCACTTCCTTCTGGCAGACAGCATATGCTATTTCAGCTATATGCAGAAACCCAGGATGTCACGTTTCTTCCCTGCTAGAAGGAACTTCCAGCACCTTCTGTGAACATTCTAGAAGGAGGCTGAAGCCCTTGCTTCCAGTGGGGCTGTGTCCTGGTGGGCAGCTTCCCCAGGGCCAGGCCGGCCCCATTCAGCCCTCCCAGCCCCATGGCCTGGTTTTCTAGTACCCAAGGCCCGCCCCGTGGGTTGCTGGACTGGCAGCTCAGTTAACCCCCTGCTGAGGGCTACTGGGGCTGATCCGTGGACCTGCTGGGGAAGGGATTTGGAGTCAGGTCTTTCTCCTTCCCCAGAGACTGTACCGTCCTCTGATTCGCTGTGGGACGGGAGTCTGAGCTGAGTTGAGTGGGATTTTCCTTTTGAGCACTGTGAGTTCTTTCACCTTCAGTTACACGTTTTTCTTCTTACAATCGCACGCAGGGTGTAACGGGTATGGATGGCCAGCCAGGCCCAAAAGGAAACGTGGTGAGTCCTGGGGTCCCACGGCCTGGCTTCAGGGGCTTCTCCCTGGCACACCCCTTGCTTGGTTGGGGGGGCCCATCGCTGCCCGCACCAGCTGGGAATGTGAGGGAGGCTGCAGGCCCTCGACTGTGGTGCCCACCCTCCATTGATGAGTGGCTCCGGGAGACTTTAGCATGATAGGCTGACTTGGGAGTTTTCTGCCCAATAGAACATTTCTGGTCAGTTCCTCTCCTGAGTTCCTTCCTGGACGGATGTCTGGGTGTATTTGCATAAACGAGTCAGAGCTCACTCCGTCAGAGTCAACCTCCACTGCCTCAGAGGTGCCCAGTCCTGGTGCTGCTCTCTCTGGTGGGACCCGGTCGCCTTTCCCGCCCCGCTGGCGTCAGCAGTGAGGAACAGTTTGAAAGGGTGGGAGGCCAGTGAGGGGCACATGACACCCAGGGAAGGGGGTACAGTTCCCAGAGCCCCCTTCAGTGCCTTTGCTCTTATTGCCTACAGGGTCCCCAGGGAGAGCCTGGCCCTCCAGGACAGCAGGGTAATCCAGGCGCCCAGGTAAGTGAGCCTGAGAGAGGCAGCTCATGGGCATCTGTCGTGGGAGGCACACGTCTCCAGCCCTGAGCCCTGGGAGGGAGCGGGGAGCTCTGCCCCCTCCAAGTTGCAGCCGCTCCCCGTGTCTGGAGGGACACTAGGACCTGGGTCGGGAGACCTCAATGAGAAGATGGACAGATGGCGGGGAAGGGTTCTGAGTCAGTCAGCGCAGTCACCTTCCCTTTCTGGCTCTTTCTCCCTCCCAGGGTCTTCCAGGTCCCCAGGGTGCTATCGGTCCTCCAGGAGAAAAGGTAGGTGGGCCCGGGTTGCGTTGCGGGCCACTGCCCGCCTGCAGGTGCGTTCCCTGGCCCCACCTTGGCAGGACCCCCTGCCGTCCACCAGCTCTCCACGTGTGTCCTGGTGCTCCCCAGAGACGCCAAAGTTCAGACTCCAAAAACTGGGCCAAAGCATGAGGAAGACCTTGGATCCGTGTCTCCTTGAGTCATTCATTCATTCATTCATTCATTCATTCATTCTCTAGTGTTCAGAGGGGTTGCTGGATT
This sequence comes from Cacajao melanocephalus, assembly GCA_963573385.1. Classification (NCBI taxonomy): domain Eukaryota; kingdom Metazoa; phylum Chordata; class Mammalia; order Primates; family Pitheciidae; genus Cacajao; species Cacajao melanocephalus. The sequence continues at coordinate 57,494 of CAUYLG010023683.1, read as the reverse complement.
TAGCAAGGAACAGAAATACGGGCCATGCAGTTACAGTTGAACTATTGTGTTTCTGGAATTCAGATTTAACCGGGCATCTTCTTTCGTTGTTATTTTGGTTTGGTTTCGTTTAGTTTTGCTAAATTTGGCGAGCTGACTATCTCCAAAGCCCACTGTGTCCTAGGCCCGGACTGAGAGCTGGAGGCATTTGCCATGCCAGAGCCTGTGGCCCGACCAGGCGCAGGACAGTTCAGGTCGCTCAGATCGCCTTGGTGGGACCAGCAAAAACACCTCCAGGGGGGTGGTTCCCAGTGCAGAGAATCCCCGGGGGCCCTGAGGAACACACAGGGCTGGGCTGCTGCCGAGCCTGGGACCTCCCAACTGCTGCTGTGTATAGGATGCTGAGGCTGTGGGCCCCACACTGTGGGCCACCCTGCCCAGCCTTGGGGTGTTTGTGTGAACAGACCTGGGAGGACTTGGCAGTGGGAGCACCAGAAGAAGGCAGAGCACTGTGAGCTTAGAGGAGGCCGGGCGATGCTCCGGGAGCCCGTGCAGCAGGTGGATGTGGAGAAGAAGGGGCTGCTGGCTCCGCTGATTCTGTGCCCACAGCAAACCCCAGAGGTGATGAGAACAGAGGGGTGGAGCCGCCTCCCCATGGCCTACCGTAGCTGTACGCCTCACAGCCCGGGGCAGGGCTTCTGACCACACTTCTCAGCAAGTGTTGTGTGCACAGGAATGTTGAAAAGTAACCCTGGCAGCCTAGAGAGCTAGGGGGAGCTTAGGGAGGGGACAGACCCCAAGGGCATCTCCTCATGGAGTCTTTTCTTTGTTCTAGGGTCCCTTGGGTAAACCAGGCCTCCCAGGAATGCCCGGTGCTGACGGACCCCCCGTAAGTAGCCCTGCCCACATCACCCCTCCATGTTCTCCCACCTCCACCCCTGGGGATAGGGGCTGTAGGCTCCTTGGCGTCGTTGGACAGTGTTGAGTCAACCTGGCTTTGTTGATGAAGACCCGTTTGGTCTCCAGCTTGGCTGCTTGGTCATTCTTGGGTTTTGGACACGCTTTGCATCCTGTGATTTAATCAAAGAGCGGTGATTGCATGAGTGGGAGTGTTAGCTGTTTATTAGGGTGTGCTCTTTCATCACCGGAATTCAGGCCTGCGTTCTGAACCCTGAAGAGGGCTGGGCCGGGCTCCGGGCCTTCGCTTGCGTCCCTGGGGTTGGAAGCGAAGAGGCAGGGTACGTGGTGTGTATTTTTAGTGTTCACGCACCGAGAAGGGAGGTGGTGAGCAAACGCGTCTGCAATGTGTGCGCGCACAGCTGTGGAACCAAATTAGATCCTGCCTGGAAATAGCGAGTTGGTGACAAGTCCAATCTGTGGCGAAGCTGTGTGGAGGGGGCGGTGTGAGGAGGGGAGCACACTCAGAATGTGTGCGTGAGTGTGGGCACACGTGCGTGTACACGAGTGTGAATTTATGTGCACCCAACACCGTCTCCGTAAGCACCTGCTGTGTTTGGTTTTGATTATTTAGTTGATGCTATACGAGAGCCTATTTCAGAAACAGGATTAGCGGAATTAATTATTGAAGACACAGCGGGCTTTATGGTTTTAATAACACTGTTAAAAACTAAACAAGGAAATTAAATATGTGGACGATTATGGGTGGCTGCTCACCACGCAGCATCCCTCGGGCGAGGCAGTGGGTCCAGTGACTCACAAATCACAAACCGCCTTTGTTGGTCAGAACGAGCAGAGCTGACCTTTCTCATCCCCATGAGGGCAGCTGTGGGGCCCCGAGGTCACCTGGCCACGTGGGAGTTCATGTACTATGTGGTTCATCTTTTTCAGTGTGTTATTTGTGTCGCTTAATTTATATTTATTTTTCATTGCCCTGTCTAATTATCAGAACAGCACATCTTGTTATAGAAGATTGGGGAAATAAATAAATTTATAGTAAAACGAAAGCCGCCCCCGATCTCATCTCCTGATTTAGCCACTGACAGGAGGTGGACGTGTGTTCTCCCAGTTTCTCTGTCCCCGTGCTGCTGGCTGTGGTGTCGGTGGTTTGGGCCGCAGTCCATGGGAAGAGAGGCCGGGCCCAGAGCCTGCAGGGAGGAAGAGGGCTGGGTGTGACATGGGCCGCACCCCACTTTCCTGACAAGATCTTTCTCTCGGCCCTCGGCTGACCTAGCTTGTTCTCCCTGGAATCCCCCTCCCTGTGTTGAAACCTCCATAGAATTGGGGTCCCTAAAAAGCCTGCAGTTTCCTTTTGTATTCTGTGGGGAAGGAAGGGCCTTTAAGATGTCAGATGTCCCTTCCCCAGCCCAAATTTAAACTTTAAAATGTGAGTGTAGGCGGACCCATTCATGTGAAGGTGCTTCAAACAGAAGGAAAGCCACGGGTAGGCCCAAAGACAGACACAGCCATCTCCTGGAGGAAATAAATGATTTTTTAAAATTCTCTTTACAAAGGCAGGACATTGAGGTTAAGCCTTACAGAGAGAGGTTGCTTTTTTTCTTGTTTCGATTTTGGTTTCAAAGAAAGGAGGATTGCCTCAAAATCCATCAAGAAGTGTGAGATGCCTCAGAGCAGACTCAGTGCCCTGAAAAACGTTGTTGAATAATTCCTGAGAGCGCACGCTGGGGAAATGGGGAAGTGAATTATGGCTCAGTGGAATATTACAGAGCCAGTAAGAATTGAATTTAAACAAATACTCAGTGACATGAGAAAATGCTCACCATGTAATATTAGATTAAAGATAGATCTGCCATGCCGCTGCGCATGCATATACGCAGAGAAAATAGAGGGGACTCTGTGTTACAATTAGCCACGGCCACTCCGAGCCGGGAGGTGATGAAAGATTTTAATTCCTCTTCCCCTTGCCTAAGTGTCTACAATGAACATACATTACTTTTTTAATCAGAAAATATCAAATGCAAATAATGTAAGCTTTATTATTTTCCCATTACAGAAACAATACTCGTGATAGAATATTGGGAAACGCACACAAGTAGAAAGAAGGAGAAACGTGGCCCTGCCTGGCGTTGCAGGGAAAGCAGTCAGGGTTATCTTGTTATATTTCCTCTCTGCTTTTTCCTATTCAAACGTTTTTATTTATTTATTTTTGAGACGGAGTCTTGCTCTGTCACCCAGGCTAGAGTGCAGTGGCTCGATCTCGGCTCACTGCATCCCCTGCCTCCTGGGTTCAAGTGATTCTCCTGCCTCAGCCTCCCTAGTAACTGGGACTACAGGCACGCACCACCACGCCCAGCTAGTTTTTGTATTTTTAGTAGAGATGAGTTATCACCACCTTGGCCAGTGTGGTCTAGAACTCCTGACCTTGTGATCCACCCGCCTCGGCCTCCTGAAGTGCTGGGATGACAGGCGTGATGACTGCGCCCAGCCAAACATTTTTAATGAGGGAGCTCTGCACTTCCCCCACCTGCTCACTCTCATTCTATAACTGCAGCTGAAACTGTACCTAAAGGACTTTGGCCTGGATGTGAATGGAAGCCACCATGATGTTGGCGGCTACCTCTGCTTGGTGCTCCCTGCGCGGGCGCAGCCCGGAGCACTTTGCTAACGCTCTGTGCGTCTCTGCGCCAGTGCTGTGTGCAGGTGTGCTGCTATCTCCAGCCTGCAGCTGAGGAAACCACCATGTGAAGAGGCCTGGGGGCTTCCTTGAGCAGCCAGGGCTGCGGCTGGCCAGTCGAGAGCCGGGCTCTTTGTCCCCTGCAGATCTGCCCACCAGGTCCTTCACAGAAAGGTGTTTGTGCTAGACAGAAATTGTGCTGAAGGCCCAGGAAGATCCCCTTCTGGCCACCCCGGGGCAGGACACCCTGTTGTCGGCTCTGTTCGGGTCCAGCCCAGCCACGGCGAGGTGCTGGCACCGTGAGCCTTGTTTCAGGAAGGCCCGTGGTGGCCAAGCGTGGCCCCTCCAGGCTGGAACAGCGGGTGGAGTCCTGCAAATGCCTGAACTTCCTCAAAGCCTCCCCCCAGGGGAAATTTGCACCCTCCCACAAACTTGCTGCTAGGATAGGCTGTCTGCAAAGGCACCAAAGCCAATTGGACAGCTCATAAAAATGGAAAAGTCACACGCAATTTAATTGAGGTGATGAGACTTGGGTCTTCTGAACCCTACTGTGTCTAGAAAGAGTCTCAGATCAGCGTTAGGCCACTCAAGGTGGGAGAGCATCTCGCCACCCTCCCTCCCGTGTTACATCTGGGGAAGCGGGGGCCCAGAGAGGGCAAGTGACCTGCCCAAGCTCACACAGCAGGTAGAGCGTATCCAGGAGTAGGACCAGACCCCGCCCTGCCAGTCTCCTCACCACCCTGCTCAGCCTCTTTCCTGGAATCCTCATTGGTGGAACTGCGTTTCCGCACGGTGAACATGGACAGATGATCTTACTGCTTTTATCCTGGACGTCTGGCTCACCGACCCTGAGCTCACAGCCATTAAACCGGATGACCCACCTGTGTTGGAAAGTCAGAGAAACCTGCATGCCTAGGAATGGGCCTCGGCTGGGCAGCTGTCACAGGGGGGATAGGTCCTCACCTTCGCTCAGCCCCCCTCCATCCCTGAGGCCAGGTCTCGAATGAGGCACCTATTTGAAGACTCAGGGATGTGCTGGGACCCCTCAGTCAGGTGACACGCCTTAGCCCTCCACCGCGCACCAAACTTGCTTTGCTTTTTGCTCCCCGACAATCAGAGATTCTGAGGTTTGCAGACAGCACAGCAATTGCTAGTCCAGGACGCAGAGTTGCCCGGAACCCGGCCCCAGCTCATCATTGTGCAGGTTTAGCTTGCCAGGTGACTTGGGGAAGAGGCCCTCGTTGGCCCTGTCCCCACACATGCATCGCTGGTCTGTGGAGCTGCACTAGGGGGCGGGGCTGGCTCTGGCTGGGTCAGGAGCCACCGTGCAGGTCACCTGTGTGCTTGGGGGTTGCTGCACACGACCCACCCCACCACAGCGGCTCTGACCGTGGCCGGGGCCGGGCTTATTGTTCCCATTTTGCAGATGAAGCAGCTGAGGATCGGGGGCTAAGTGCCCAGCTCAAAGTCTGGCAGTGCGGGGAGGCCGGGCTGTGCTTGGCCACCTGTCCAGCTGCCTTCAACTTTTGGTGCTCTCAGTTTTCCTGGGGAGGGACGGAAATGGGGGGCTTCCGTGATCATGGATGCTGCACAGGGAGGGGAAGCCAGGGAGGCCGCTCTCTGGAGTGGTGCTGACTAATTAAGGCTTCTTCTTTTGTGACAGGGACACCCTGGCAAAGAAGGCCCTCCAGGAGAGAAAGGAGGTCAGGTGGGTGCTCACCATGCCCTCCTACCCTTCAGCACCCAGTTGGGGTGGGTCCTGGCACCCTGGGCTCAGCCTCTAATCAGGGACGCCCAGCTTGGAAAAGAAGGAGCCGGGGACACTCAGCCCTTCTGCAGGTGTCTCCAGCAGGGGACCTAGCCTGGGGGAACACAGGCCTTTTCCCTGAGAAGGGGACAGGTACCCCTGTCTGGGTCGGTACCTGTCACCCCACTCTCCAGTTGCTGCCCATGACCAGGTCAGGTGTAGGCAATGGGGCAGTGGCACGGTGTTCAGCTCTGGCCTTGATTCTGCACAAGCTGGGTGACCTTTGAGTTGTGGGGAGATGCTGTTATGAACGGGGACATTGCCAGGTCATGCTGATGCCAGGGGTGGGATCTTTCCACGGATGCCCATGTCCGGCACTGTGAGTGGCTCATGGTTCCTCCTGCGGGGCCCGCTGGGCCTGCGAGGGTCCCGTGCAGCACATCCACCACCAGCACCTTCTCTCCACTGTGATTCATGACAAAGCTGCGGGGCCGCAGGCATCTCTGTGGAAAGAACCCACAGACGGGAGGAGAAGCCAGCGGGTCTGCCGTGGCTGCTCTGGTGTGCCCCAACTTTCGTGCACCTGAGACCACTTTTCTTGTGTGCTGAAGCTGCACACTGAGCTCATGGTCATCGGGAGCCTGGGGCTGGGGTTGGGGACAGAGGCCCCCTACACCAGGGTTCCAGAGGTCCCATGTGTCACAGGGTCTGGGATCGGGCCAGGCTACCAGACTTACATGTATCTCTTGAAGCAGGGCCTGTGCAGGCAAGATGGGGTCTGGGGCTCGGTCTCAGCTGCCCCTGCCGAGGGTGTGGTAGGCCAGGCCTGACCCTCCAGGACAGCAGAGCTAGCATCAGTCCTCGCAGGGAGTTCCCATTTCCAGGCCCAGGCCTGCTGGGTAGTGACGCTTCTCCAGCTTGCTGCCTCCGAGACCCAGAGGGGTCTGAGATTCGCCGCTTCTGCCCTGCTCCCTCTCCTGAAAGTCACAGTAGCCACTGGGGTGACCCTCCTCTGGGCCTTTGGCTTCTGTTCCCCATAGGAGGCCCAGTCCCCACTGCCTCCAGTGGGTGGTTTGCCAGCACCCCCTCCTGGGCACAGCCTCTTGTCAGCAGAGGCGGAGGCAGCACCTCTGTGTCCCACTCAGCATGAGACGGGGCCACCGGAGCTCACACAGCGCCCGGAACTGGTGCTGACCGGCCGCTGGCATTTGGAGCCCAGAGCACGGGCCCGCTGTTCCGAGAGCTGGCTTTTCCCCTGGAACCGGAGGCATTCCCTTATTCCCTGGACTTCCTGAGTTCCTCTGTGTGCCAGGGAGCCAGGCAGACCAGGCCCTGGCCTCAGAGCTGCAGCCTTGCGGAGGAGGCCACCGAGCCCATCCCGTCTGGGGCTGAGCTGCCGCCATGATGCCATGTGGCATGGGGGCTGGGAGGGAGGGGTGGGAGCCTTTCGCCACGCAGGTGTCTTGTGCTGGGGTTAGGGGGGAGGGATGCCCACCCCCGTGAGCTCTGGATGAGCGTCGGCGGGGACCCTGGTGACTGGAAGGTGTCTCTTCCCTGTCTACCGGCCTTGTCCCTTCTCCCAGCCGGAAGCTCTCTTGATTTATTCCAAAGGGCTTAGGCTGGGGATGCATTTCTCTAGGGGCAACTCCCCTTGCAGAACTCCAAAGCTGGCCTTTCGCCATCCATCATTCCCTCAGCCCATCCCTCGTTCCCCTGACTGCCGGGGTGGGACCAGCGTGTGCTTCACCTGTGCCCCGTTCACCATGAGACACAGCCACACCTCCACCTTCAGCACAGGCTGTGAGCACCTGCGCATGTCTCCCACGGAGCCTGGAGGTGCTGGCCTGGGAGGTTGGGGCTGCTCTCAGCTGGAGGAGATATCCCGGGACTCTGGAGTTTCCCGACTTCCCCCAGGGACCCCCACACTGGCATGGGGCTAATGGTCTTTTCCCCTTTGGTTTTAGGGTCCACCTGGCCCCCAGGGTCCGATCGGCTACCCAGGTCCTCGAGGAGTCAAGGTGAGAGAGACTCACACTGCTCCAGGCCTTCCTGGAGGTCACAGCTGGGACTGCAGGCCTTGACATGGCTGGTTTTAGGGAATTCTCTGTGGTTAAACGTCTCTGCAGTGCAAACTGGAGTCGCCCAGCCCTCCCAGTCACTGGCATGGACGCTAGGTCTCAGGGCAGCAGGCCTGAGCGGGTAAGGGTGTGGCCAGCCGGAGTCAGGAGGGCTGATGTGGATCAGGGGACAGCTGCAGTCTGTGGTGACGAAGCCGGTGGCGCGCTGATCTGTCTGGACGGGACACGTCCTTTCGCTTCTTGCCTCTTTTATTGTCGCCATTTGTCAGGCTTCTGCCACTCCCCTCGCAGACGGTGGATCTCGGCAGAGGCAAAGAGCTTGGCCTCTTTCCTGGGGAAGCTCCCAAGCATTTCTTCCCAGCTATTTGCACATTCCGAGTGAGAATGAGAGTCTGTCTCCACTGGTGGCACCTGGGCGGGCCAGTGCCGTCGCAAGGCGGAGTTTCAAGGGAGATGTCCATTTATTCACAATCAATCGTGTTTCTGCCATGAAGGGCTCTGACAACCTCGTTACGTGGGGCACACAGCCCCAGAGCAATATCCCAGACACAGGTCCCTGCTGTCACATCCCAGCTAACGGTGCTTGCTCTGAGCTGGGTAATGTAATCTTGAGCTGTGCTGCTCTCTGGACACGGCACGTTTCTGTGTAGAGAGCCATCCCCCGAGGTGCACGTGGACAAGCTCTCTTCTTCCTCTGAGGATGGGGACTTGGGGTGTCATAAAGGCTCAGGATGATTCTTTCCTTCAGGATGCTTTTAACTGGATCTGAAGGAATATGTGTGTTTACATAGCAACTAGAGAAGCTTGAGGGATTTGTGGAAACAGCTGATCAGCTCCCCTGCCTTCACCTCTCTGGTTCCAAGGGCTGAGTGCTTTCCAAGTGTTGTTGCACATCTGAAGTGTGTGGCCACCCTGGGGCGTGGAGGTTGACTGGCAATGGTCCCCTGCCCCGAATCAGGCCCCCTGGCTCTGGCCGGTCACCCCCTCACCTGCTCTGAGAGCCCAAGACATCAGTTTCCAGTGACATGCCCCAAAGTACACTAAAGTCGAGGCTACTGTTAGAAATCAAACCAGATTCCAAATCAAGTGCCCCATCCTTTTCCCTGAGAGGCCCGGACTTGCATTTCCCAGGAAGGAGGACATTCCAAGTTCAAAAGTTAACTGAAGAGAGACCTCCCAACGGTTGGTTTTTCCCTAAAGCCAGCTTCTACCAGCAAAATGCCTAGCGAATTTTATAAGGGTGATAATTGAGCAGAAATGCTGATTAAGTGAGTTCTATAACATGTTTATTTTACAAATTCCTGTCGCATAGCAGAAGCCTCTGCCAGCTCCCATACATGGCTAATTGCATAACGCTGCTTCTGTGAGCTAAAAAGGTGTTTGCTTTAAAATGTTTATGGAGAATGCTCTTATCTTGTCTATCTGATTAAAATTCATTCATGACATGAGCAATCCAGTTAGACTTGGAAGCAGAGGGTGGAAGGAAAACTGAGGTTTAAAATAGTTTACATCAGGGAAAAAGTTTCTCATGCTCCTGTGCATTTGGAAATGTGAGTGGTGCCGGCTCCTCACGAGTTTGGCCCGGGTGGCGGTGATGGCGGCGGGGCGTGGGATTGCGTCGGCCAAGCTGCCGCCATTGGAGGTGGATAGCCCTTGGTGAGAGGGGGCTCGTTATTTTCCACCAAAGCCCTACCTTCTTCCCAGGCAATGGTTCTTAGTCCATTGGAGCTGCTATAACAAAGATTCTAAAATGGGTGGCTTGTAAACGACAAGAAATTATTTCTCACAGTCCTGGAGGCTGGGAAGTCCAAGATCTCAGCACCCACAGATTCAGTGTTTACGGAGGACTGCTTTCTGGTCCCCTGATGGTCCCCTCTCACTGTGTCCTCACATGGCAGAAGAGGGGGGATGAGCACCCTGGGGCCTCTGGTGAGGGCACTGATCCTAATCACAGGGGCCCCACTCTGTGACCCAGTCAGTCACCTCCCCAAGGCCCCGCCTCCTAGTTCCATTGCCCTGGGTATTAGGGTTCACCATGTAAGTTTTGGGGGACACAGACACTCAGGCACAGCAGGCTCCCTTTGTGTTCCTTTGAGTTCACTGACCTTAGAGCTGTGTCTGGACCTTCCTCTGCCTTGCATTCTGAAGGGACACCTGTTTAAGCATGACTGGCAGATTGAGAGTCAAAGCCAGCCCTCATTTAGCCTTCAGCTGCTAGGGGGTTGCTAGGATGCCCCAGATATGAGTTCATATCCAGGCCTTGGGCAAAAGCCTGACCCTCTCTGGCTGTGTGCATATCTGGCCCAGCTGTGCTACAACTCCTGAGTGCTCCTTTCCCCGGGGCTGCTGGCCGGCGTGTCACAGATGCTCCAGTCTAGTCCCTCCCAGCCGGGGCCACTTCCTGCCTGCCTGGGGAGCGCCCTCTAATGGAAGGTGCTGCACACCCCACCATGCCCACAGCAGCCCCAAGTCAGCAGCGCTGTGGCTGAGAAACCCTGGGAAGCACTGCTTCTGTCTAGTTGGTCCCATTCCTCTGACGGGCATCCTAAAAGGGTAGAACTGTAGGACCGGGAGGGGTCTCAGGAGCCTGTGGTCCTACCTGTCTGTTCTCAGCCAGGCATGGCCAGGGTGGGAGCAGCAGCGTCCCCCAGCCTGCCCAGAGAGAGAGGGGAGCAGGTGCCGATGCCCCCTGGACGCTGTCAGGGAGTTTAGTGCTTCTGGAAAATAACGCCAGCCACACAAACCTGGTCCCCCAGGACTCACAGCAGGGAGGGGCGGCTGGACATCGCCTTGCATTTAGGGTCAGATGCTCCTGGAAAGGCTCAGCTCTGATTGTATTCTCAACCACACCTTCGGTTTTCCTGTGCGCTTCAGAGGAAGTAAGTGGAATCTAAAGTTGCTATTCTGTTTTGCAAGTGTGGTGAGAACTCAAAACTGCCCTAAAAAAAGAAAGTAGCTCGTCTCCTAAAAAGCCCTTCTCTGTGGCGTTCTGGGGCCATCGTCTCTGAGGTGATGCCCCACCACGGTGAGACGGCAGGTGATTTTCTGTGGCCCCCAGCTCTGTGTCAGCCTGCATGGCCCTACCCGTTCTCTTTTCCTCTGGGGGCTTCCAGGTAGGATTGCTTCAGAAGAAGGCGTCTGCTGGGAAAAAACCACCAAGTGTTTGGAAACCACTAGCCTCTCGGCAGCTGGCCCGGCTGAGTCACTTCTCACCTTCCTGGGCTGCTCCGGCCCACAGGTGCTGCCAAGCGCATGCTGTGCTTGAGTAGGGCGGGGGGCAGCGGCCTGCAGCAGGCTGTCCTGAGCCTCCTGGCCCCTCGACTTGGCCCGGAACGCACACGCCGTGTTTGGCGCTTCCCCCCTATCTCGAGGTCCGTGTCCCATCTCAGGCTCGGGCAGAGACTCGCATGGGGGAGGCTTGTTTGGAGTCGGCCTCCCTGCTCGGGCCGGTGCTGTTTCTGAGCTGTGCCCTGTTCCCCTGAGGCACTCGGTGCTGGCCCACATTAGTGTGCCAGGCCAGGCGAGCCAGAGCTGCTCCAAGCCCACCCTGCCCTACCGGCTTCTGCAGCCCTGTGCTGGGCATGGAGGGAGGTGTCCCAGGCCTCTCCCCTAGTGGTGGCGGCCAGGTGTGGAGCAGGCGTGACATGGGCAATGGTTCGGGCAGGTGCAGTGGCAGAGCGCTTGCTTGACCCCGTGCTCCAAGTCCAGTGATTGTGGTTCAAGGCACCCACGCCGCTGCTCTGTCTGCGTGGCTGGAAGTAGAAGGTGGCACTGGAGCGGAAGGTGCTTCCGCAGTGACGTCTGCTGCTCCTCGGGAGGGCCAGGGCACACAGCCCACGCGCCAGCTCTGCAGAAAGGAGCACCTCTGTGTCTCCATCCCTTCCCAGAGCCCCTCCCTTTCGGGGACCTGGAGAAAGGCCGGAACTGCCAAGTCTGTGGGAAGTTCTGGCCACCAGAGGGCAGCCGGCAGCCCCTGCGTCCTCCAGCGCCCCGTGGCCCTGGCTTCAGCCTCAGCCTGGAACCCCGGGGGGAAGTGTGGCTTCTCTCTTTCACATCCCGTGGGCAGGTGGCCCGAGGTAGTCTCTGTAGCTAAAAGTCAGCCTGCTGGGAGGGCTGAAGTCGAAGACAATAACAGCAAGTGCGTGGCTGCCTAAGTGCGCCCCACGGATTTCACTCCACCGGCCCAGGCGCTTGGCACAGTGACAATGTCAGCAGGGAGCTGGGGTGGCATGTCCTGAACTGACGAGAACCTCAATAAGTGTTATCATCATTAATCAGGAATATCACAGTATCATCTATTAATGATAACATGGAATTGAAATAGATAGCTTATTGAAACCTCCTGTGTGCTGGGTGCTGTTCTGAAGGCTTAGCAGGGGTTTCCCTCCCAGCAACGGTAACAGGGTGAGGGTGGCCATCCTCGCCTCTTCCCAAATGAGGAAACCAAGGCACACAGGAGTCTGGGACATTGTCAGAGGCCACGGAGTGGGAGCTGGGACCCCATCAAGTCTATCTGACTCAGACCCCACTTCCTGCCCTCCCCAAATCTCGGAAAGGTGGGGGCGTTTCTAGAAGATGATTTGATAATGGGAATCGGGGTGGGTATGTTGGCTTCGAGGTGTGGGCCCTTGGAAGGGTGGATCCAGAACTTGGGCTGGAAGGCCAGGGACGGGTGTGGGTCTTTACATAAAGAACAGGAGTCAGTGGAGTCAGCCCACGAACCATGGACACGCCGGGCCTCCCGAGGCCACAGGGGGACACGTGGGAGGGAGTGTGTAGAGGGCGGGGCGCCAGCCTCATCCATCAGCTTCCGGGAGCTCAGCCCGTCTTTGCACTTGGGGCTTAGACCTGTGCCTGCGAGAGCACTAGAGAGACTGAGGTTTGTGACCTCTCACTCCTTTTTCTTTCCCACCCACACAGGGGGCTGATGGCATCCGTGGTCTGAAGGGCACAAAGGGCGAGAAGGTGAGTCTGTCCCTGCCGCCGTGGGCCCCTGCCTAGTCCGGAGCCGGATTCCAGCCAGCGGCCCCTCCCACGATGCTTCCCCCACGAAGCCAGCTGAGGTGGATGTCGCCTCTGAGTACTGAGGGGAAGGGATGGCACTCTGGAAAGTGTTTGCAAATGGAAAAACAATACCTTGAGGAGGACAGGCCCTCGGGTCCTCTGGGGCACATTCCTGGCGGGGCTGCGTGGGTCTGGGATTTGTGCCTCTGCACAGGGAGAAGCCCTGGCCCCAGAGGCAACACACAGCGCCCCGTGTGCCTGCAGGGGCAGCGGACCTCTGCCCCCTCCCCACTCCCAGGTGGGCAGCCGTGCATGGCCGCTGACACGAGGCCCCATTCAGGGGTTGGATGTTCCTCCCTGGGCAGCCCCACAGGTGCAGAAACTCGCACTAGGCAGCAGAGCCAGGCGGGGAGGGTGAGGCCGTGCCATTGGCCATGGCCAGCGGGTGCAGGTCAGGCCTAAGCGGGTCACTGTGGCTAAGACAAAGCTAACCCACACCCCCATGCGTGTCTGCCAGAGTCAGAACGTTGGGTGCAGCCTGCAGCAGCGAGCGCCTGAGCCACGCGGAGCTGCCTGGGCAGCCACATCTCTTCTCACTTTGGTGGAAGGAAGCTCAGAGCCAAACCCAAGGCCCAGTTGTGACACAGATTTAGGCCTCAGTGGCGGCCTCACCACTGGGTGGGGTGCTGCCCTCCCCACGGTGGCCTCCCACTTTGCTGCGTGTCCGCCCTGCCGTGCTTTGAAGCAATGGAGTGCTTGTTCTCCATGAGGCATGCTGGACCCCTTTGCTGGGCAGGCCCTGGGCTCTCCCTGGCCACAGGGGCCTGTGGGGCTGGAGTGTGGTCACTGGCGTCTGCTGCTGGGATGATCCGAGACTCCTTATTAGCCACCTGTCAACGATGTCGCTTGGATTCTTTCCTGTGAAATCTGCCAGCCTTAGGGCCATTTCTGAGGTGGCGCATCACGTGGCCACAGCTGAATCCGAAATGACACACCAGCAGGAACGTCCTTGTTCCGTGGCGTTTGCCGAGCGTGGCTGTCCCTGGTTTCTGTTCTCAGTGGCTGCCCTTGTGGGAAGCCAAGAGGCCTGAGCCCGTGTGCTGGCCCTGCTCCTTCCCGAGTGCACCTGCTCAGCGGAACCTGAAGTCCACATCCGGGAAAGCTCCTGAGCAGTTTGGCCTCTCCAAGAGCACTGCTTTCTAATGGAGCCCATTGGGGCTTCGGAACAGGTCCATTCCCTTATGGAACACACAGTCCCCAGCCCAGAGCTGCGTCCCATGGGTCCCCGGGGAGGCTCCCTCGCCTGAGGACCTTTCATCCTTTCGAAGGTGGCTTCAGAGTGTCACATTTGTCCCTAGCCAGAGACAGGGCTACTTGAGATGATATTGATGGGATTGTGCAGGGGACACCTTCCCACCAGGAAGGCGACCATGCTGTTCCCGAGGGCCACGCAGGCTGCCGAGACGGTCTGGGGACAGCGGGGCAGTGTTGGGGGCCGTCTTCGTAGACGTCTGCATTATTTGCGGCCGATGCCAAGCTTCCAGCAGCATGTGCACACTGTGGAGAAAGGCCTGGGGCCCTGGGGGCTGGCGCTGGCCGGAGAGGGCTGGATTCTCACCTCACAGAAGGCTGCCTCCCTTGTGTGTGCTCCCGGCCAGGCCTTGAATGTTTATGACCTGGCTGAGTCCCCAGATCCCGTCCTTTCACTCTTTTTGGATCAAGACGTAGCCCATGAATAACGAGCGGAAAAGCGCACCCAACGGCCCTCTCTCTGGGGCCACCCGTGCCCTGTGCGGAAGGACCCAGGGCTTTCACCCTGTGCTTTCCTGGATGGGGAAGGCCCAGACCAGGGACTCAAATGGGCAGCAGGGCGCTGACCTTCGGCAGCCTCACTTCTGTCCCAGATCCAGATTCGCCAGTAGCCCTGGGGTGTGTGGGCTGCCGACTTCCCCCGGAGCCCCCGGCGACACCCCTTACCCTTCAGAAAGTACTGCCTGTGATTGCAATACTAGCAAGAGCAGGTGTTAGGGATTCTCTGCAGGGGCGTTTCATCCAGCGCCACCCCCTCGGTTGTCACCCCCTTTACCCGTCACTGGCTTTGGTGCTGATGGGATGCCACAAAATGCGCTGAGAAACGATGCCTGGAGCTCGTGGCCTGGGCTTGCTGAGGCCTCGCCGCGCAGAACGTTCAGATGCAGACTGGGCCCACCTGAGAAGCAGGGACGAGGCTCTCTCCAGCTTCAGAACGTTTGAAGCTTCAGCCAGGAATGCAGAGCTCACGGGAGTGCCATTCTCGAGGGGTGGGCCCTGAGCCCACCCTGTCAGGGCGTGAGCTGCTCCCCAAGGGTGGGGGACCTGGTACTGAGTGTGGTCGTTGGAGCCAGGAAGGGAACGGCAGGGAGGCGGGTCCTCCTGTCTAGACTAAGGCCTTCTCTTGTCCCATATTCAGGGTGAAGACGGCTTTCCTGGGTTTAAAGGAGACATGGGCATCAAAGGTGATCGGGTGAGCGTCTCAGGTTTGGGATTCGGGCTGGGAGGGCTTGGCCGTGCGGGAGCGGGTGGGGATGTCCGCAGCCACCGGGCAGCTTCTCAGAATGGAGGTAAACTCTCGGCAGAGATTCCTGGTGGGGCGGGGACGGTGGCCTGGATCCCCGCGCCTGACTCTCCAGCTCCTCTTGACCTCCTCCTCAGCTTGCCCCTTGGGGACTGGGGATGGCCTGTGGTCGCCAGCTCCTCCGCCCAGTGTCCCACACAAGGGGTCAGTGGGGGCTGCGTTTGCTTCTGGCTGCTCCTGTGGACTGCAGAGTGATTCACCTGACCGGAGAGCGATGAGCCGTGCCTGGGAGAGAAAGGAAAGCGGCCGCGGACAGGACCCAGCCTCCCCAGGGAGCACAGCAGCTGCCCAGGCCAGAGGGCCAGCGCTCGCAGGGCAGCATGCAACGTGGGTTTAGGATCCCTGCGAGCCTGGGGAGCATCCTGGTCCCCAGGCAGTTCTTCAGGGGCCCTGGGACCCCCACACAGTCCTGTAGGCTGTGATTTTGGCTCAGGAGAAGCCGCAGCACCCTGGCTTGTCTTTACATGAATGATGTAGCTCGGTCCAGAGGAAGCTGGTGGGTGCTGGGAGCGGCTGGGGCTTGCCAGCAACCACGGAAAGCCAGGGGCTGCACATTCCATAATTAAAGAGAAAGTGACGCAAGGGGCACGAAGGAAGGGTAGGGAGCCCTTAGAGCAGGCGGGGCAGGCCAAAAGCCTCTTGGAGGGTTCCCCAGTAACCTCTCAGTGAGCGGAAGCCCAGGCAGAAGGAACCGAGACGCCTCGGCCCTCCAATGAGCACAGCCGCGGTGACAGCTGCGCACGCACCGGGACGGACATCTGTCGGCTGCAGCAGGGCTGTCACCCAGCTGCCACGATCGTCCCCTGCCGTGCAGGCTCACAGGTGGCTTTCCAGAACAGGAAAGCCACACACACTTAGCACTTCATCCCAACCCGGCAGGCAAAAGGCAGAGGCAATCTGCACCTCTGTGGGAAGGCAGGAGGAGGAAGGAGGGCATTTGTTTCGCAAGGTTGTCCCAGTTAAGTCGCTGCCAAACACACCCATTCTAGAACTTCCTTCCCAGTGGAAGGCTCCCAAGTCCCCACAGCCCAGCAACCTCTCCGTTTGATGGTGAAAGTCCCTTTCTCCTCCTTTCTGATGCCTCTGTGCACGCACGTGGCGTGCACTTTACGAGGGTGTGGCTTCAGAAGAGACGACACATGTTCCTATGCCGGGGCTCTGGGAGTCAAGCTCGTGTTGCAGTGGGATGAGCATGGGATGCAGGGCTGGGAGCCGTCCTGACCTCAGGGAACAGGACCGCGAATCCAGGCTCAGAGAGCACAGCCCGGCGCTCTGCCCCTTCTCAGCGCTCTGTACATGTGTGCAGGATTATCTTGTTGAACGACAGAAACGCCTCTTATGGACTCTCTTAGGGACAGAGTCCCGACCTGATGACAGATCAGAGCTTCAGAATTAGGAAGTTAGTTTTACTCTGTCTGTGCAATACACATTTGTGTTGTGGGCTTGCACCACTGCTTTACTGCTGCTCCTGGAGACAAATGATCAGGGAAGGACCTGTCCACTGCTGGACAAAGGTGCCAGGAAGGGAACCAGAGACTCTGTCGTGGCACTGCCATTGCCTGGGCAGGCGCCAGAGCCCTCTTCCCTGTCTGAGCCCCGAGCTCCGAGTCTGTAACTTGGGGAAGTTGGACGAGGTGGAATTTAAGCCCATCTGTTTCTAGGATGCCTTCCATGGCCCTCCCGTGTGTCCATGATGCCCAGGTGACCGCGGATCCCGGGCTGGTGTCCATTTCCCACCTCCTGGGGTCTCAGAAGCAACAGCAGTCCCAGTCACTCTGCTCTATTTGGAGAAGTAGCAATTCAGAGCTACTATTGTTAACCAAAGTTATTTTAGCCAAGAGGCACTCGATTTAGAGGAAGTAATTGGGAAGTAGGAGTGTGCAGCCTTGAGAAAATAAATGGCAGGCGACCTCGGTGCGGGGAAGCGGGGAGAGCAGCTTCGCGGAGCCTGGGAGTCAGCTGCGCAGTGCGCTCATTCTGTCAGCGGCTCCGGGAGCAGCTCGGCGGCCTGAGTGAGGCCGCCTGGGGGAGCAGCTCTGACCACAGCGTGCCCACGGCCCGTCCCCTCACTCAGAACGGTGGAGGGAATCCTGTGTGTGGGGGGGTCTTGTTATCTCCTCTTTTCTGGCTTGCAGGGGGAGATCGGGCCACCCGGTCCCAGGGGAGAAGATGGCCCTGAAGGCCCGAAGGGTCGTGGAGGTCCCAATGGTGATCCCGGTCCCCTGGGGCCCCCTGGGGAGAAGGTTTGTGATGTGGGACGTTCAGCCTCTTTTCCCGGAGGGATCTGGCAGGCCCTTCCCCATGGCCTTGGACTCCCGTTGGCTGGGGCTGCCCTAGGCGTGGGGTGGAGGTGGTTCCTGAGCGGGCTCCTGTCTCCACCCTGGGCTCTCGCTGCTGCTCCTGTGAAGCTGTTTGCTGAATGAGGACCCTTTCCTTGTCCCGGGTTCGGCCCTTCCCAGCCCTCTGCCATTGCCTTGGAGGGCTCCTTCCTTCCTCCCAGAGGCCACAAAGCCTGCATCTGAGCCCCAGGACTCCAGGACCCCTGCCTTGTCACATTCCCGCCTCCACACCTGGGTAATCCACCCTGGCCTGAAGCTGTGGCAGTCCAGGAGGAAGGAAGGCCGGGCTCCTGGGAGCAGGCTCTGGCACGCAGCCATCCTCAGGCCTGCAGTTTCCCGCTGTGGGAGGCTCCCAGCCCAGCCACACACCCTGGCTCCACCCTGTTCCCACCCTGGGCCCCGGCAGGAATGGTGCAGGCAGTGGCCCAGACTTTCCGCCCCATCCTGCTACGTGGCTGGGACTCGTACAGAAGGGCTCAGAGATGCCCCTAGATAAA
Source organism: Cacajao melanocephalus (assembly GCA_963573385.1). Classification (NCBI taxonomy): domain Eukaryota; kingdom Metazoa; phylum Chordata; class Mammalia; order Primates; family Pitheciidae; genus Cacajao; species Cacajao melanocephalus. The sequence goes on along the minus strand of CAUYLG010023683.1, from coordinate 39,644 downwards.
GAACTCTGTGACCTGGGGCACTTGCCTCTAACCGTGTTTGTTCCCCAGTGGCACCACCTCTCCTCCAGGGGCCTTCATGTCTCCCTTGGTGGGGGGACCATCAGCTGCTCTCTGGACTCCCTGGGTGCTGGCAGTCCTCCCCACCCAGGCGGGCAGGGCATCTGTGTGATGACGTGTGCCCCGGCCTCTGGAAACCACACCCTCCTCCAGGTCCCTGACAGGACTCATGGCCTTTCTCTCTGCTGCAAGAAAACAGATGGAGCAATACCATGCTTGCCATTAATGCCACCCTTTCTCCCCCAGGGAAAACTCGGCGTCCCAGGGTTACCAGGGTACCCAGGAAGACAAGGACCGAAGGTAATTCCGGCTGTTAGGTGTCCCGGCACAGGTAGAAGGATGTCTTGCCAGCCCTCCCCACCCTGTACAGGTTCATCCATTCCCAGTCCCCGCCTTGGGGGCGTGTGTGACACTGTCACTCTCAGACTCCACGGTGTTCACTGCCTTCTGCATTAATTTGCCGAGTTGAAAGGCTCTTGGACGATGGGATGAGTCCTCTGCCCCAGGTGGCACAGACACGTGGGGTCCATCCGGGGTCCTCCTGGAGTCCCCTGGGGTCTTCTGAACCTGTTGCGTGGCTGGCGGCCCTTGTCCCCCAGCTTGTCCATACCCAGAACCTGAGGGACAGTCACCTCTCAACGCCACCTCGCTGGCGATTTGAAGGCTGTTTGCTCATAATGGAGTATAAAGAAGGAGGAAACCTTTCTTATGTGGAATCATGTTCAGGTTTAAGTGAAACAGCTCCTTCAGGCTTTGGAAATCATTGAAAATGTTATTTTTTTCAAACCTCACATTTTATTATTCATGGTTCTTCCTTAAAGAATAACCAGCTGGCTGCACTGGAGACATAATTAACAGGCGAAGTGGCCGTCTTTCTCACGTCTGCCTCTGCCCGAGGCGCCTCCTTTAGCCTCAGCACCTCTCCGGTCTCACACGTGCAGTCTTGTTAACTGGAGGATGGGCGTGGTGGGCTGGGGCTTCTCCAGGTATTTCCATTCTCATCAAGGGAATGCTCTGTCCATCCTTCCTGTGGAGTGCGAAGGCCCCTGCTCCGTGTGTGTAGACGCACACCCCATATGCAGGAGAAGTAGCTTGCTGTGAAACAGGAATTTCATTTAGGATCTAACGGTGGCTCATCGCACATGGGTGTGACGTAGCTGCTGACTTCAGCATCTTAACCCAATGTGGCGGAGGGGCTGATGGGCGCTTTCCTCTCCTTTAATACACATCCCTCTGGGGGTGGAAAGAAGGGGAGACGTTTGGGAGAGATGGGTGGTCAAAATCAAGTTCAGGCAACTTTTTGGAAAGGGGATGGCAGTTGTGTCCAGGCCAGGGACGAGAAGTAGCCATCAGCACAGTGACCTGGTTTCTGAAATGACCTCTGTCACCTGCACTAACGTATCCTGGGTCCCGCCCCCTGCCTGGATTGGCAGGTGGGTGTGTGAGTGGCTCGGCTGAGCTCAGTCCCCTGTGAGAAATACAAGGTTTGGACATGTATGAGATCTTCATGGATACAAGCCTGCCTCCGGGACAGGATTTTAAGCCAGACAGATAGAGACCTGCCAAAGACGGTGGCCAGCGCCCACGCGGCCGGCGGCTGAGCAGCTTCATGGTGGTGCTGCTCCTGCACAGAGTGGGCGTTTGGATATTCACCAGGTCACAGTCCCCGAATCCATCTCTGGTCTGTGTGCACCTTGCAGACTCCTAGAACTAAAGAGCTGGTAGGTGCTACAGTCAGTGCATAAATTTGCATTCATTCCCAACTCTGCAAGCTGCTGTGCTTTATTTAGAGGGATCGTGGGACACCAAGAAACATGCACGAGGCACAGAAAACACAATGTCACAGCGATGTTCACGTCTCACCTCAGTTCAGCTTAGCAGTGTGCGTCCCTTTCTCCCAAATACCAGCCACCATCCTATGGACACGGGTGCGCGGGGGAGGTGCATGGCGAAAACTGCAATTCAGCTCTACAGCTGAAGCCTGTGAAATGCTTAGGAAATGTTTATTGAGTAGAGAGGATGGATGGAGAGATAGGTGGGTGGGTGAGTAGAGGGGCGTGGATAGGTAGACTGGTAAAGGGTAGGTACATGGATAGACAGGTGGGTGGGTTGGGCAGAGAAATGAATGAATGGATGGGTGGGCAGGTAAGTAGACAGGTGGATGAATGGGGGGTAGGTGTGTAGTTAGACAGACAAATGGATGAATAGTTAATGGGTGGGTGGGTAGATAGGCAGGTAGGTGGATAGATAGGTGGGCCAGTGGGTGGATAGGAGGGTGAATGGATGGGTGGGCAGGTGGGTTAGAAAGTTGGATGAATAGGGGGGTAGGTGGGTAGGTAGATAGGCAAGTGGATGAATGGGTGGATGGATAGGTAGGCAGGTAGATGGATAAACAGATAGGTGGGCCAGTGGGTAGACAGGTGGATGGATGGGTGGGTGGGTGGGTAGACAGGCAGATGGATGAATGGGTAGGTGGGTGGGTGGGTAGGTAGACAGGTAGATGGATAGACAGATAGGTGGGCCAGTGGGTAGACAGGTAGATGGATGGGTGGGTGGATAGGTGGGCAGGTAGATGGATGAATGGGTGGATAGGTGGGCACGTAGGTAGATGGGTAGGTGGTTGGGTGGGTGGACAGGCAGATGGATGAGTGGGTGGGTAGGTGGGCAGGTACATGGATGAAAAGGTGGGTAGATAAGCAGGTAGGTAGATGGGGAGGTGGGTGGGTGAGTGGACAGGTAGATGGATGAGTGGGTGGATACGTGGGCAGGTAGGTAGACAGATAGGTGGCTGGGTGGGCAGGTGGAGTCTGGGGCAGAGGCTGTGCCCTGGCATGCAGGCTGTCCCCCAGGCCACCCGTGCAGCATGACTCCTTCCTGTCCCAGCTCTTACCCCTCCTTTTCAACTCTCTTTCAGGGCTCTATTGGATTCCCTGGATTTCCTGGCGCCAATGGAGAGAAGGGCGGCAGGGTAAGGACAGCCTGGCCCCTGGGCAGGCAGCTTGTCCGGCTGCCTCGGGGTGTAGTGGGTTCGTTTTCTAGTTGGTGACCTGTTTATTTCTCATCCCTTTTGCTGCTGAAACTGCTCTCCTGAACAGCTGGCCTTAAGCTGTAGACCTTTAGTGCCAAGCACTGGTGACATTCCACAGACTATGGGCTGGGCAGGTTTGTGATAGGAAGGGGCAGAGGCAGGAGGGAAGTGTGTTGAGAAAATGGAGCTTTCTAATGAGCACCACAGTCCAGAGGCTCTGTCATGTCATTCGTGAAAATCGTATTCTTCTGTTCTACCCAAGTGGACTTTTCCTCCACGCTAATTTTTAAAGAAAAGGAAAAAGGAGATTGCTTTTTCCTTTTAAAAATGTCCCGCTACCTACCATAGTCCAAATTTAAAGTCATTTAAATTAACATTAAATTGAACAGGGTTAGCAAGCTGCCGCTGCCGTCAACACCCACCAGGTTGCAGTGTGGTTCCAGTCCCCTTTGTTCTCACCCTCCACACGCGTGGGCTGGGGGGGCTGTGTTCTCCCCGAGCCTTCTGGAGCCCCTGCTAGCCCAGGCCTCCCTGCAGGAGCTGCCCTGGATGCTTGTTAGTGACATCACAGCACCTGAGCGTTGCCACGCAGGACTATAGGAGTGAGGTGGTCCTCAGGCCTTGGACTCCGAGCTGGTCTTGTCCATGGGCATATCGGGGGGGCAGAGAGGGCAGTCTGTGGTGCACATGCAGGACAGCGTCTGCAGAGAAGGTCCAGGGGGACTCGTTTCTCAAAAGATGGCAGAGCTCACACCTTCCTCATAACCCCAGCTGCAATCCTGAAGCCCCGCCCAGCCCATCCTCCTGTGCCCCATCCTGCTCTCCCAGGCCAGATGGAGCTACAAGGTTGCAGCTCCCTCTTGGGCCCATCCCTTCTGGCCAAAACCTTATAAGCGAATGGATGTGCTCTGCCAGGTTCACAAAATAGGAAAAGGAAGACTGTTCTGAGTGTAAGTTGACAACAAAGACCCGAGGAGACAATTATCTCCATCTCTATCCCTCTCTCTCTCTGTCCTTCCACCCACCCACCCATCCATCCATCCTCTCACCCATCCATCCATCCATCATCCATCCCCCCACCCACTCATCCATCCGTCCATCCACCCACCCATCCATTCACCCATCCATCCATCCGTCCATCCACCCACCCTTCCATCCATCCATCCATCTATCCTCTATTATCTGTCCATCTCTGTCTGTATCCATCCAACCCATCCACCTCTCCATCTATCTCTATCTAGCTGTCATTCTTCCTCTGGAGAAGGCCTGGCTAGTGCCTTGGGGATACGCTGTCCTCTAAAATACTCTTAGATACGACTCTGAGAAGCGTGGGGAATATGGGGTACCCCAGGGGGCCGCTGCAGTGCTGGGGGACCTTTCACACTGCACTGCAGTGAGAGTGTCCGGGAGAGGATGTGACCTTCCGCAGCTGGTCATGGGATGTGACCACAAGCCCTTTCCATGGAGGTCCGTGTGGGACCGGCTACCTTGTGGAGCGCTTGGAGCCCTTGGTCACTCCCATGCTCCTGACTGGGGCTCTGCCCCTCACGTGTCTCGGCCTCCACATCTCTGAGCCTCTTTGGCTTGGATGGATGCTCCAGATGCCCCTTGGGCCCTTCAGCCACTGTCCTGGGCATCAGCACTGTGGGTCTCCAGTCACAACGCAAAGCCTGACTCAAGCCAAGACCTGCCAGGCACCACGTGCCCTGGTCACACATGGGAGCCACTCACAGCCTTTCAGCAGCCTCTGGTGTCTGGCCCTGCCCGGGGACATTTCATTGACTGCTGCACCTGGCTCATGGCACAACCCACAACACAGACCTCAGGCCGAAAGGGCGAGGCTGTTTGCTTACCCTTGAGCCGTGGTGAGGGTGGTTCATGCGTGTGAGATGGAGCCCTGCCCTCCTTCATCTTTGCCATCACAGTCCTTTGAAGCTTCCCATTCAGGACGCTGAGCGCAGCCTTTACCTGCGTGAGCCTTCCGTGGCATTGTCACTGCAGAATGGCGCCTGCAGCACTGCCTGGTTTTCTGCATAGGGTTGTTACTTTGTGCCCTGTTCACGGAATGACGGAGGGTGTGGGTGGCGTCTGGTCTACTAGGTTGGGCTTCCCAGTTGTCAACACGAAGCTAGGGACCAGGCTGTCCTTGCAAAGGGACCCATCCTCTTTTGTTGACTGCAGGAGCCTCACTCAGGTTACCCAGAAGCCTCTGGGCACTGGCTTGTCTTCTGCACCTTGGTGAATGGATCCTGCCTCCCGGGTTTTGCCCTTTGCTACTCTTCTTTTGCCTTGGGCTTTGTATTTGGTAGTCTTGGGGGCAGTCCATTCACTTAAACAGCACATGCGTCATAAGTCCTTGCTAAGTGCCGGGTGCTCTGCTAGGCTCTGGGGACTCAGGTGGTCAAACCCAGACATCCCTCTGGCCTCCAGAGAGGGACACCACCCAGTGAGCTGCACTCAGGAGTGGTGGCTGTGATGATGAAGGACAAGGGTGAGTCAGGAAAAGGTCATAGGCACCAGAGTCTGACCCAGAAGGTCCAGGGAGGCCTCCTGGAGCAGTGACATTTTTGCTGAGGCCTGCAGGAGGCACAGAAGTGGATCGTGTGGTATGTAGAGCAGGCAGAGCTGTGGGATCAGGTGGTACAGAACCAGAAGGCTGGCGCAGGGCCGAGCCCCGCAAGGGATACGTGGGAGTGGGCTGTGGGCTGCTGCAGAGCCTGGCCAGGCAGCCAGCTGCTTTGGGAGAAGCTCTTTAGCCCAAGGCACTGGGACCCACTGAAGGTTTTAGCCAGAGGGATTGGCACTGGAGGTTGTTTGAAGCAGCTCTGATCCCAGTGTGGGGCAGGAATGGGCAGGGGGACATTCCAAGGGTGTGAAGGGAAAAGCCAGCGAGAGGTCTGTGCTCATCCAGAGAGGACTTTGATTTATTTTATTTTATTCATTTTTTTTGGGATGGAGTCTCTCTTGCTTTATCACCCAGGCTGGAGTGCAGTGGTGCGATCTCGGCTCACTGAACCTCCACCTCCCAGGTTCAAGTGATACTCCTGCCTCAGCCTCCTAAGTAGCTGAGATTACGGGTGTGCACCACCACATCTGGCTAATTTTGTATTTTTAGTAAAGAAGAGGTTTCACTATGGCCAGTTTTGAACTGCTGACCTCAGGTGATCTGCCTGCCTCAGCTTCCCAAAGTGCTGGGATTACAAGCATGAGACACTGTGCCCGACCCAGACAGGTCTTTTAAAATATCTTGGATATTCTGGCCAGATGGATGGTTTTAGGTGCTAGGATGCCAGGCCTGAGTGCATGCATGCATGCACGCAGGTGTGTGTGTGTGCATATGTGTGCACATGTGCACGTACGTGCATATGTGTGTGCATGCGTGTGCACGTGCATTGTGTGCATGTATGTGTATGCATGTGTTCATGTGTGTGCATGCATGTGTGTATGTGCATTGTGTGCACGTATGTGCATGCCTGTGTTCATGTGTGTGCATGTGTTCGTGTGTGCATGCGTGTGTGCATACGTGTTCATGTGTGTGTGCGCATTGCATGTGTGTGTGTTCATGTGTGTGCTTGTGGGTGTTCATGTGTGCATGTGTTCATGCATGTGTGTGCTTATGTGTTCATGTGTGTACATGTGGGAATTTTCATGTGTGTGCATATGCATGCATGTGTTCATGTGTGCGCATGTGCGTGCATGTTCATGTGTGTGCGTGCATGCATGATCATGTATGTGCATGTGTGCGTGTTTGTGTGTGCATGCGTGTGCACGTGTGTTCACGTGTGTTGCGCATGGGTGTGTACATGTGTGTGTTCATGTGTGCACGTGTTCATGTGTATGTGCACATGCATTCATGTGTGCATGAGTGCGTGTGTTCATGTGTTCATGTGTGCGTGTTCGCGTGCATGTGTGCATGTGTGTGCATGCGTGTGCGTGCATGTTTGTGTGTGCACATGTGTTCATGTGTGTTCACACATGTTCACATGTGTGCATGTGTTCATGTTGCGTGCATGTTTGTGTGTGTTCATGTGCATTCACGTGTGTTCATGTGTGTGTGTGCGTGTGTGTGTGTGTCTGACTTCCATCTAAGGGCTGCGTGCCCTCCGTCTGCCTGTTCCTACCTCCTATGGAGCTAGTGTTGGTTCTGTGGACCTTGACTATGGGCCAAACATGGAAATGCCCAGGACATAAGCTCTATGTCAACCCAGCTGAAGCCAAAGGAAGAGGAATGGATGTGAGCAAGGTGCTGGCTTGCTCTGGGCCAAGGAGAGATCCAGGAGCCCCTTCCCGGGAGGAGGGAAGACCAGCCCTTCAGATGCACCTGCCCACTGGCGGTACCCACACCTTCAAGCTTCCCGGCACAACCATTGCTGGGAGTGTCCCTGCCTTCTGAAAGGCAGGAAGAGAGGGTCCCCCGAGCAATTTGCCAGGGAGAAGGTTAGGGAGACTTGGGGGGGATATGGGGACATTCTGTTCCACAGCTGCAGTCACAGGGACTCACAATTCTTTGTCTTGTGTTAGTTTATAAAGAAAACAGATGAGCAAGATGCCTGCTGGGAGCCCCAGATGGCTTTTGTGGCCGAGTCGATATTTTGCCCCCTGCCTCGGGCACAGTCAGCTTGGGCTGCGGTCATTTGTGCTGCAGGATTAAACCTGTGGTCTGGGTCACAGTGGGACTATTTTTGGGTGGAGGGTTTTCATTTCAGGGGAGGATCGGAATGAGAAAACCTGGCAGCCAGGGCCGTCCACATCTAAATGCTGCGAGTGACCAGGTTGGCCGTGGGCGTCCTCGCCTGTAAAACACCTATCACTGGAAGAAAGCAGATGTTTCATTAATTTTCATATGCAAATATTTATTTGAAGCCGAAGGATATCACCATAGTAATTGAAAAACTGGAATCAGAGCGCATTGTTAAAAAGCTACATAATTAACTCATCATCATAAATGGTTTTATTAAATGCATTTCAAAATGGGAGACTCTAGGAAGCAGTTTTGATTCTGGCAGCCAATGAATGAAAGATGATGAGAGAAAGCTTATCAGGTGGCCTCCAGCTACACAGATCTACCGTGGGCCTAGAGGTAACCGGAGCATGAGAAACCACAGTCAAGTTCAGGAAGCTGAGTTGGGACGCGGTAGGGCCGTAGGGCCCCTGCACGGTCAGCCCACGGCTTCCACGCACTGTAGGCTGACTGCACCTTCCAGCTCTGAGATCTTTGCACTGCATTTGTTTTCTGTGGTTTGGAAAACGCAAAACAACCATAGAAAAAAGAGTATAAATTCTATTAGAGGAGAAGCCGATGACTCTTGGATATATGATTTATATATTAAATTGCAAGTTTGTGCATCTGCAGAGCCTGTTGAAAATTTAATGGCTAATATTCTTAACTGTAGCAAAAGTAAATTATGTATGAAAGGGGTTGACTTTCTTCTCTTTTCTTGCACTAATGATTTCCTTCCCTGCTGAGAGAGAGAGAAAGAGAGAGAGAGAGATGAGGAGGAAGGGAAGGAGGGAGGAAGGAGGAGGAGGGATGTGGCAGTGTGCTTTGAGGACAGAAAGCAGATAATAGTATAAACATCCATCAGACTGCAGGAGGAAAATTGGATTTCAGCAGGACTTGTGCAGGAGCGTAAAGCTCTGTGTGTCGGGTGTGTGGTGAGCTTCTCGCCCTGATAAATCTCCTATTAAAACACGGATAAGGTGGGTGGTGGGGAGCCCACGTTCCTCCTAGCCTGCTCTGAATTCACAGTCTCTCAATAACCTAGGAGATGGCTGCCACCTACATAGGGCCGGGCATTTAGAGAGTGACTGACCAGCCCCGTCTCTGATTCTAGGGGACCCCTGGAAAGCCGGGACCACGGGGGCAGCGAGGCCCAACGGTAACTGTCCTTTTAAAAGGCTTGTGGGCGTGTCTGGGAAATGGGACTGTGGTTTAAGGAGCGCGTGCCGGGGGCTGGGGAAGGCGGTGTCTGTGAGCCGGCACTGAGCTGACCTTCCTCCTCTCCCGTCTGTCCAGGGTCCGAGGGGTGAAAGAGGCCCCCGGGGCATCACTGGGAAGCCTGGCCCCAAGGTATGTCTTTGGTCTCCTGGGTGGTGGGCAGCATGAACCCTAGTTGCAAGGCTTCGGAGACATGGGGCACCTGAGGGCGTCTGTGACTTTTTTTTTAAAGCAGGATGTTTTCTTAGGTGTATTTAAGAAGGAGCTTGTCCTCTCCAGCAGCCTCTGGACACCTTAGATCAGATTTAACGAAGTGGCTGACAACGATGCTTATGGGATGAGGCCCTAGCAGAGCAGAGGCAGGGCCTTACCCCACACACCTGGGACCCCAGAGATGCAGCAGGGGGCCGGGCCCACCGCAGACCCACCCGCCCCGGTTGGAAGGCCTTATTTCCTTTCTTGAAAGGGGTTTGAGCGCTCAGAGGCGTCTGCCAGAACCTATGGAAAGTGCTTTCTGGCACGGGAAAGCCCCGTCCAGCCTCGTGCACATTCTTCCCACTGAGGGGCATTGAAGCCACTCCTCAGGTGGAGAATCTGGACACAGACCCCACAGGTGGGCTGCTCCTTCTTGTCCAGGACGCCACTCCAGAGCGGGTTCCCGCTGGGATGAGTCTTCCAGTGGCCGAGGGGCACAGCCGGCCCATCCCTCCTCGGACCGGAATGCCCCGGCCGGCTACCCTAAACTGCGGGACAAGCTCTGGGGCGCGTCTCAGGTGCCCCGTGAGCTGACACGAAGCTCACCTGTGAGGTCTTGGAGCGGCAGCTGTCAGGTGGGGGCGGCCCGAGAGTGGGTTACTGCTTCTGCGTCTGCACGACTCTCCAAGGTGCTCGAGGCTGCGCACAGCCTTCGTCCCACCCAGAAGACTGTTCTGGAAACGTTCAGCCCTGTAGACGCTGGCTCACTGTCAGCTACGTGCAGCGGCAGGGGACAGGCCGGCTTTGGGAGCCACACATTGGCACCCACGCCTTCTGCCCCTTATTGAGGGTCAGGGCCCGCTTGAGGGGTGCGCACAGACAGTATTTGACTGGCAAATTTCGATGATGTCATGGGTCAGAGTCTTCTCATCTGAATAGTAACAATTATAACCTTTTCCTTTTTTCTCCCTCCCTCTCAAGGGCAACTCTGGAGGTGATGGCCCAGCTGGCCCTCCTGGTGAACGGGTAAGCAGTTTGAGCCTTTGGGGATGTCTCTGAAGGCAGAGCCTGCCTCGATGGCCCCCTGCAGTCTGTCCTGGGGTGGGCTGGGGCCTCGGAGGCATGCCTCGGACCCTGCTGAAGGGTAGGGTTTTCCTGAGATCCCAAGGGTGGAGCATGCCCAGGGAGTGAACTCTTCTGCAGGTCGGGGACCTCTACCCCTGCCCTGGTCTTGGGGTTTGGGAGTGGCCAAGGTGACAGGAAATGGGTCCTGGGCCCCATCCTGCCCCCAAGAGTCCCTTGTTACTGCTGTTGGGTGAGGGAGGGCCTGGAATAATGGAGGAATGGCCTTGAGGTGGGAAGAAATGACACCTGTGGCTGCCAGCAGTGGGAGCTGCTCCGAAGAGACACTTGTCCTCAAACTGGCCTTTCTCTGTTCCCAGGGACCCAATGGACCCCAAGGACCGACGGGGTTTCCCGGACCCAAGGGCCCCCCTGTAAGTAATGGCTTCAATGCTGGGCCAGCCCTGCCTGTCCCGCAACAGACCGCCTGCGTTTTTCTAAGGGCTGCTCGGAGCTCCTCACGGTGGCTGGTGGGTGGAGGGAGGCCTGAGGTGAAACTCTGGCCATTCAGATGAGGGGGCAGACCCCCGGCCAAGGCTGCCTCGGGGCAGTCTGTGACTGTGTCCCGGTGCCCGCCCTGCGGCACTGGAGAGAGCTGCCTGCTGGGGCCCTGTCTCCTTTAGACCCACACGATTTTCTCGCTGAGTTCCATGTCAGTGTCCTGGGGCCACCATCACAAATTACCGGGAGCTGGGTGTGGCTGAGAACTGCATGCGGAGCTTCTCTCACAGCCCTGGAGGCCGGAAGTCGGGGAGTAAATGGGATCAGTCAGGGTCGGTCAGCGAAGTGCGGACAGTCAGGGTCGGCGAAGTGCGGACAGTCAGGCACTCCACTGGGCCCACGGGTTTTCAGTCATGGACCCCTTTGACCTTGCCCTTGATGTTAGGAATGTACGGTACAGGCTCCTTTGTCTAGACAGTAAAGGACTCCAGCGTTTTCAGTGGGGTGAAAAAGCTCTTGTGAGAAATGGGATCCTTTTCCTGGCCCCATCAGGTTACACGGGCAAAGATGCCATTTCCAAGTGAGGTTACAAGCATAGGTTCTGGGGGTCAGAGCTGCCACATGTCCTTTTGGGGGACACAGTTCGCCTTGCGGCACGTGCAGTGCGTCTCCTCCAGTCTCGACAACCATCTAGCCGTGGGATTATGACCCAGCAGGCGTGGCGGGGCTGGGGGAGGGGCTGGACTGTGCAACCCCACAGACTTGGGTCCTGGCGCCGTCTGTGCCACCTGCTGGCTGGACCTCGGGACACCGACTGGCCTCTTCTGCCTCAGTTTCTCCCTTGGGCAATGAGGGCAAGAACAGCACGTCCCTTAGGGCAGTTGTGAGGATTTTGTGGGATGACGGCCAGGCGCCTTAAACAAGGACAGCCTGAGTTTTGTCCTCACTGTCCCAGTGCCTGCCAGGCGACTGCTCTTCTCAGAGGATGTGTGGGGGCAGGAGTCATGGAAATGAATCCGGGTCGCCCCCTGTGGCGTGAGATCCGCAAGGTGGGTGCTTCTCAGACATGAATGAACCTTCTTTCCCCTGATTCTTTCTTCAGGGCCCTCCGGGCAAGGATGGACTCCCAGGGCACCCTGGACAGAGAGGCGAGACTGTGAGTATCATGGGTGGGGGGGACGTGGCTGGCTGGCTCTCTGACCACCCTGCATAGGGGCATAGCCCTCACTGCCCAGCGCCATCTACACCCTCCCGGCCTGGGAGAGACACGTTGGCCTCAGAAAGGCCCCCAAGGGCCGGGCCGGCTTCTGCTGACTTGGGGCCAGGCTGCGAGGCAGGGCCAGGGCAGGGCAGTCATGCAGGCCAGCAGCACCCTGTGGCCTCTATGGGCAGAAGGCAGGGGGCGGCTTTGGTCTGGTTTTGGAAACTTTGGTTGAGGGGCCACATTTAAAGATACACACGGATTATCCTGGGCAGACGGAAGCCTCATGCATCCAACCTGATTTTCCCTCTAGAATAATGGCGAGTGCCACCCAGCTTGAGGGACACGTCTTTTAACTGGGCAGGTGCCGGGAAAGGGTCTACATGTTACTCTGGTGTCATTCATTTGATGCGGCAGAACTTCAAGAGGGTGACTGTGGGCCATGCAATCACCCCACTGTGCTTACCCAGGCACTTCTGGCTCCAGTGCATGGGGTCTGGAGGATGCCTTTGATTGCCATCTTTTATAGTAAAGGAGACAAGCGCCAGTCAGGCGGCAGCGGCCTCCCCTGCGTGCTCCGCTGGGCACGTGGTCTCTGCAGTCATGCGCTGTTCCCCTTGCCTTTGACTTCAGAAATGCAGATTACAGGCTGCTTCAGCTAGACCATAGAAGACGCCAGCGTTTTCAGTAGGGAGAAAAAGCCCCTGTCAGAAATGAGATCCTTTTCCTGGCCCCATCAGCCCTTTGGAATTTGGCCCAGTCCCCTGAAGGTGCGTTTCAGGAGAGGGTGCTGGCATGCCTGTAACCTGGCCCCCACCTGCCAGCTTGGGGCTCCAGGCTTTGAATACGTGGAAACATGCCGTGTCGGGTGACTTCCTCGTCACCGTTCTGTGTTCCTTTTCCATGTGCTCCCCTGCTCCGTTCAGCTTAAGGGACGAATCGCAGAGATGCCAACATTTCCCACCGAGGAGAGTCGGGGGGTGCCAGCGTCACTGCAGGGGTCTCTGCAGCCAGGTCTCTATGGGACTCTCCCAGCAAAAGCAGGTCCCCTCGTGGAATGTGGGATGGGTCTGTGAGTGCCCTGTTTAAGATGTTCTCCACGCCTGCTTTTCAGAAGTCCTCTTTGCCTGTCTTTGGTTCATTGTGATGTAACCTCTTTTGATTATACCTCCACGGTGTTCTGCACGGCACGTGCTGCCTGATAAATGGAGATTGCTTTGCTCTTTTGTTTATAGAGAAAAATTAAAACATTTCTTCTGAGCTTTGCATATTTTTCTCTAATGCCTTTTCAAGGAGACAAGAAAGAAGGTTTTACATTAGATGTGCTTTTCTCCCTCTGACTTACTATGGACGAGGCTGAGCTGCTTGTCTCTAATCAGAAAGTTGTACTTCCAGCTGCCTTCTGCCACCCCGGCTGCCTCCCTGGACACAGGGTGCTGCAGGGATGCGGGTGGGCGCTCCATCGCTGAGGCCCGCTTGGGATGTGGCAGCTCCTCTGTGGCTAGTCCGAGCAAGCCTTCCAGAAAGAGCTTCTCTGGACTGCTGACTTCCTTCTTTTTTAAAAAATGAAACACAAATGGCCATTATTTCTCCTAAATGTGAGCCAGAAACTTATTTCTCAGCAAAGGGCTGAGGTCATATTCTGTCCATGATGGCCAAGGTGGCTGAGGGTCCCTGGGGGAAGCCTTTTGTATTTGGTGTTAACATTGACGCCAGCACAACTTAACCAGGCTCCCGTCTCCCCTCGGGCTCTCAGACTCTTCTCCCCGGGCCCACCGAGCAGGGCAGGCCCTTGACCCTGTCCACCACCCCTTCCTTCTGACCCTGTAACTACAACCTACGTTAGAAACGATTATTCTAGCCCATTGTATACAACTGAGCTGGGCTTAAAGGAGAGAGCCCTCCTAGAGTTTGCAAAGAAGCTGAATCTGGGTGGGGCACAGTGGCTCACGCCTGTAATCCCAGCCCTTCGGGAGGCCAAGATGTGCAGATTACCTGAGGTCGGGAGTTTGAGACCACTCTGGCCAAATGGAGAAACTGTGTCTCTACTAAAAATGCAAAAATTAACTGAGCGTGGTGACGCATGCCTGTAATCCCACCCACTGGGGAGGCTGAGGCAGGAGAATCGCTTGAACCCAGGAGGTGGAGGTTCCAGTGAGCCGAGATTGCGCCATTGCACTGCAGCCTGGGCAACAAGAGCGAAACTCCGTCTCAAAAAAGAAGAAGAAGCTGAGTCTGCTGTGGGTTTCACGTGGCTCGGGGCCCAGTGTGAGATCTTGCCAGCTGCTGGACAGTGAGGCCGTGAGGCCAGGCCCGGGCCACTCACCTTCCGACCCTAGCTTGTCCTCAGAGCCAGCCACCTCCTCCTGCAGAGGCTAGAGTTTCCCTGCAGGCCTCCAGGCAGGTGTGCCTGTCTCCACCCGTGTCACGTGGCACCTGCAGACGGCTTCTCGCCTGCCCCTGCCATGCTCTGCAGACGTGCCCAGAAATGAAGCTTATGTTGCCTTGAGGTCATTTTTCTCCTTTGAGGAGAGTACAGAAAGCATGCCGACACCCACGACCAAGCCAGGATCGTCACCTACGCGTGAGCATGCAGAGCGGGCGTGAGATACTCCCGCTGAATCAAGCTAAAAATAACGCATCCAAGCTGCTGCGTTAGGAAAGCAGCCGGCCCTCACTCTTGCCTGTTTTAAATACACGCCGAGGAGCACGCGGGCAGAGTCACCTGCCGTGCGTCAGAGGCGTTCACACCAAAGCAGGGCAGTCGCCACAGAGCCACTGCCGAGAAACAGCCGGCAGTAGCCCCAGCCCAGAAAGGGGAGCAGGCCGACTCAGAAGAGGGACAGTTGGCGACATGATAAAGATGAACCGTGTTGGCCTGAAGATGGGGGCAGGGGGAGAGCAGCCAGTGAGATGAGCTTGTGTGCCTTCGTTACCCTCCTGAAACTGGTGCAAAAATGAAACAGGAGACACGGGCCTCTCACACGAAGTCTGGAACATCCACTGTAGGGGGAAGGGCGGTGGGGGGCAAGCGTCCTGCTGAGAACAGTGTGGGGTGGGATGGTGCGGGGCGGGATGGCGCGGGCCACTGCAGCACCCTCAGGGTGGTGACTCTCTCTTGACAGGGTTTCCAAGGCAAGACTGGCCCTCCAGGCCCCCCAGGCGTGGTCGGCCCTCAGGTACGCTCCAGCATCCCCGGATTCCATGGGTCACCCAGTGTCACTTGCCCTCAGGGAAGAGGGTCCTGGCCCTGGCGTCCATTCCTCCCACAATTCCTGAGGCACAGGTGCTGCTGAGAGAGTGTCTTAGGTCCTGAATGTTGGTCAGCTTGAGGCTCACCCCACATGGGAGCAAGCAAAGATGTGTTTGCCCTCAACACGGATTCAGCACACAGGGAAATGAAGGCCACCCAGGGCTCACAGGGTGGCTCGGGCCAGACCTGGGCCAGCTCAGGAGCTGGGCTCATCCCTGCTGTGGGTATCCAAGGCAACCAAGTCTTCCTGCCACTGGGTCCTGTTGGTGCCAGAGGCCTGTGCTTCTAACCACAGATCAGTGGCAGGAGCAGCTTAGAGCTGGGATTGATGGCTTAGAGCTGCAAAGCAGGGAGGGGTCCCCTTGCATCCTAGGAAGCTCACACCTCACGTAGCAGTGAGTAAGACGTGGACCCACTGCAACCATGGAACTGGAGGGCATGTGGGCTCTGCCCCTGGTGTGGCTTTTCTCCCATCCTCAGTCTGTCCTGTGGCTGAATCGGCCTCCACAGGGCTCGTCTCAGGAAGGCAGGCTTGGCTGTGCCTCCTGAAGGTGCCGGAGGGGGAAGAGGGCCATGTGGGGCCCAGCAGGGACCAGGCAGTGAGTGGCTTAGCAACACCCACCTTCTGGATTTTTGCTAGGAAGAGCAGGCTTGCAAAGGCACGTGGAGGTTTGGGGGGGCGCGCAGCAGGCCTTTGCCTCCATGGCCAGGGCTGCCCCTGGATTTAGGAAGAGACGCTCGCTGCCTTGCGGGTTACTTGAAACGTTTGTGGCTGACACTGATTTTTCCCCCTAGGGTCCCACGGGAGAAACAGGCCCAATGGGTGAGCGTGGCCACCCTGGGCCCCCTGGACCCCCCGGTGAACAGGGGCTTCCGGGCCTTGCTGGAAAAGAAGGGACGAAGGTGAGTTTCGGGAACCTTCTGTGTCAGGTCAGGCATTTCTTAAGCAGTCATTTTGGGACTTGGTGTTTTCCTTGCTCTTTTCTGGTGAGTGGGTAATTCCTCACACAGACGCTCCTCATGCCAGTTCACTCCCCAGACCCCGCGCGCATGCTTTGCTCACTTTTGCTGGATTCACACCTGGAGTCGTGCCGCCCTGCTCGGGGATGGGCTTGTAGGGGGAGTGCGGGGCTCACCCCCATCCTGCACCCTCTGCCCTCCCCGCAGCTGCCAACCCTGCTCCCAGAAAAAAGCTCTGGGACTTCGTGTGTCCATAGCACATTTAGCAGAACGTGGTCTTTTCAAAACCCCTCAGCACAAGAGGCCGAGAAATTATAAAAGTGGAAAGCAAATGTGCTTTTATCTCACCTCTTGGTGCCTGCTCCAACTGCCCCCTTTTCGTATCTCCTGTCCTGGGGGCCCAGGTTCAGTGGCCATAACTTGCTGCGTTAACACAAAAATAGATAGTCCTTCCCTTGCAGCGCTTCAGTGAGGGACGCAGCAAAGGCAGGCTCTCCAGCCTGTGGCCACAGGAGAGTCAGCCTGAAAAAGAGCGAAGTGAAGCAGGTGAAGAAATACTGAAAATAATCCCACACGCGTGTGTGCATAGATACAGGAACAAAGACACGTGTACACGCCCACCTGTGTGTGTATTCTAGACACAGAGAGAGTTCTCTGAGCTCAGACGGGCGGCCACAGGCATTTGACCTCGTCTGAAAACACCGCTGTGCTCCATATTGGACCCCAGAGAACGTTCTGGAAGATATCAAAGCTTTTCTGTACCTCAGGGAAAGTGTGAGCTAAGTGGTGACTTTTTTTCAGAAAATGTGGTTTTAGGCTTGAAGCAAGTCCCTTAAGTAATAAGTCCATTTAGGAAGATGCTTTTAACGCTGTTTTGACCATGGATTTCTTTGTCTGAGCACAGTCTTACAAGGAGCCCCAAATCTATGGGAAAGGTAGATGTGGTCTCAGCTCCCACGTGGCCCATCGTAGCCCTTAGGGGCCTTGGGAGGCTGGAGCAGAGGTAGAGTCAGATCTGTGCACAGAGACCGCCACATGAGCGTGGCCTCCTGGCGGGGGGAGGGGGGCTCGGGCCGTGCTCCCACATGTGGGCTGCCGAGTCCAGTCAAGACCCTGAAATTCCTTTTACAGCTAAGTGGCCAGGAGAAGCCCAGTCCAACCCAAGTCCAGGGGTGCCTGATGAGAAGGCGCCAGTCCTTGGCCTCGCTCCAGGGCTGGTGAGACGTTTGCGTCGCTGGCTCCAGGAAAGAAAGCTCATCTGTGACTCTGTTTTCAGGGTGACCCAGGCCCCGCAGGCCTCCCTGGGAAAGACGGCCCTCCAGGATTACGTGGCTTCCCTGGGGACCGAGGGCTTCCTGGTCCAGTGGTGAGTGAGAGGCCAGGCGGGGCATAAAATGGGACCTTGTGCAGCCCTGGAGGCCTCTCTCCACGTGCCCTTGACTGACCTTTTCCCGGCTTCGCAGGGCGCTCTCGGACTGAAAGGCAATGAAGGGCCGCCCGGCCCACCAGGCCCTGCGGTGAGTCAAAGCCTTTGTTCCATCCTCTTTCCTGAAACCTACTCTCCAGGTAGAAGGGGCAGTCCCTGAGAGCCCAGGCCGTGAAGCTGCCCCAGACCCCCGAGGGTCCTGGGGTGGATGTGGAGGGGGGAAGATAGCCTTTGGGGAGGTACAGACGGCATATCCCAAGCTGGCAGCCAGGATGATGAAGGGTCCCAGGGGGACACCGAGAAAAGGAGAGCGCTGGGCAGGCTGGAGGGCAAGAGGAAGGACCCTGTGTGGCCGGTGGAGCATGCTCTCTGGAGGAGCGAGGAGAAAGCCCACAGGCCTAGCATGGGTCTGGGCTGGGCCAGCAGGGGAGGAAACAGACACAGGTCTCCATGGACTCTGAAGATGCTTGCTAGAGCCAGGCTGCCCACAGTGGGGGCCCACTGGGCAGGATGGCCCTTGATGAGGCCAGCGCCCACCCATCCATATGCCGGCTTCCAGGCAAGGCTACCCCTGGAGACTGCATACCATGGAGAAGCACAGCAGAGAGGAAAGGGGAGGGAAGGGGGTGCCCCATGGGCATGTGAACCGTGTAGGGGAGAGGGTGCCCTGTGGGCATGTGGGTGCTCAAGGGGAGAGGGTGCCCTGGGGGCATGTGAACCCTGGAGGGGAGGGGGTACCCTGTGGACATGGGGTCCCTGGAGGAGAGGGTTTGCCTCATGAGCATATGGGCCCTGGAGGGGAGGGGTTGCCCCATGGGCATGTGGGTGCTCGAGGGGAGGGGGTGCCTGCCCCATGGGCATGTGGGTGCTTGAGGGGAGGGAGTGCCTCAGGGGCATGTGAACCCTGGAGGGGAGGGGGTGTCTCATGGGTGTGGGGGCCCTGGACGGGAGAGGGTGCCCCGTGGGCATGTGGGCCCTCAAGGGGAGGGGGTGCCAGGCTCCTAGAAGGGGGAGTTCATTGAAGGTAAGCACACCATAGGGCACATTGTCAGACACTGGGAGAGGGGCACCTGGGAGCTTGGAGTGACAGGAGGACACAGCCCCAAACGCTGGACCAGGTAGTTTGTGCTTGCAAAGGGCCATAGGGAGCCGCTGTGAGCCTAAAAGTGAGCAGGTAAGTGGAGTGACCAGCTGGTGCTTTACTAAGTCGTGTCCAGGCAGTCTGAGAGCCTTTGAAGCAAACTGTTTTCCTGCCCCACCTCAGGGATCTCCAGGGGAGAGAGGCCCAGCTGGCGCTGCTGGGCCCATCGGAATTCCAGGGAGACCAGGGCCCCAGGGCCCCCCAGGGCCAGCAGGAGAGAAAGGGGCTCCCGTAAGTACTGCCTTGGATTGGGGCACCCTCAGAGGTGCTGGGGCCATTCCGTGTCTGGCCTCGTCCCTCCCCCTGTGATGTCCCCAGGGGTATTTCTTGGTGAGGTCTGCGGCCCTCCTCTAGGGCAGAGTGTGTCTCCCCCGGTGACCTGCCTGAGAGTGTGTGTGTCTCCCCCGGTAACCTGCCTGAGAGTGTGTGTGTGTCCCCCGGTGACCCGTCTGAGGTGCACGGGAGGAGTTCCAGCGCCAGCCACACTGTTTCTGCGATCAGCTGAGCTGGAGGGGCTTGTGGGGAGGATGCTGGGTGGGGCTCAGCCTGTCCACACTGGTGTTCCCGACGTGTGTGGACAGAGGGAGGGGCTGAAAACAGTCAGTGCCCTGTGGACTTGGTCTCTGTCCAGCCTCGGTGCCATCTGTGTGTTCGGGCCGTAGCTGCCCCCTGTGTGAACTGCTCCCTGCTACTGGCCCGGACCCATGACTAGGCTCTTGATGAGGAAGGGTATTTGGAACTGGGGAGTCCCCTTTGTTGGTTGGAGGGCAGGCGTGGAGAGCAGATGTCCAGCAAAGAGGGGGCGGGGTAGGGGGATGACAGGAGGCAAGGCGTCTTCCTCTGTGTCCAGGAAAACCCACCTGCTGGCCAGCCCTGAATTTTGCAGGCTTTTCGAAGCCTCGGGAGTGGGGAGCCTGTCTTGAGGCTGACCTGATCTCGGTCTCCGTGAAGGAGATGAGTGAGCTGCCTTCTTGCCTAGACGCTTCCTGCCAGCCCGCTTTTGTGAATAACCCACAGAACACCACTGACCGTTCAGAAGTGGCCCACCCTGACCGGAGTTTGACTTCTGCCACACAATTTTGCAATCTCCCCTCCCCCTAAGTTCAATCAGCTGTGGAGACCAATTTCATCTCAACTTCTTCCCAGTACAGAGGGTCAGAGTGAGCTTGAGTTCTCTGCGCGAATCGGCAGGTATCAGCACAGGCCATCTCGGATTGAGTTAGGCGTGGGTGCTGATTTGTTAGAAAGCTGTGATTTTCTTTTCTTTTCTTTTTTGTTTCTTTGAGACAGAGTCTCACTCTGTTGCCCAGGCTGGAGTGTACTGGCACAACCTCAGTGCAATCTCCACCTCCTGGGTTCAAGCGTTTCTTCTGCCTTAGCCTCCCGAGTAACTGGGATTATAGGTGCACACTACCACACCCAGCTAATTTTTGTATTTTTAGTAGAGACGGAGTTTCACCATGTTGGCCAGGCTGGTCTCGAACTCCTGACCTCAGGTGAGCCACCTTCCTCAGCCTCCCAAAGTGCTCGGATTACAGGTGTGAGCCACTGTGCCCAGCCAGAAAGCTGCGATTTTCCTGTATGTCTTGCTCTCAGTGGCTCACAGGTAGCAGGAACAGCCTACATTCCCTGGGCAGGACCTACCCTGGAACCCACATGGAAACATCTGTGCCATTGAGAATCTGTTCAATGTGTTATTGGCAATTTTGGTGACTTCTGATGATTTCCAGCGAGGGACCCAGGACGTGGATCCGGTTGGACCCTGCCAGAAAACGGAAGCCTGCGGGGCAGTCAGTGCATAGGACGCACACACAGTCAGTTGGGAGTGGCTTGGTTCACTGTTTTGAGAGTAAACGTTGAAGCAGAAACCTTGCAAGACTGGCTGTATCCAGGGAGAAGCTCTTCATCCTCCCAGAATAGCTCCAGAGGGAGGAAAGGCTAAGCAAAGGTCGGACGTCTCTGAGAACTCCCGATCGACGGGAATGTAGGACAGGAAGCTGCCACAAAAGGCCCACACGTGGTCTTTGCATCTTCTGGCCTAAGTAGGGTAGAAATGTCTATGAATAGGAGCTAAGTCCGAAGAGTAGGCCGTGAGATGTGGAGGGAGGAGATGGTGAGACAGAATGGTGGGGGGTGGCTAAATCCCGGCCACGTTTAGACCAGAACATTCGTGCACATTTGCTCCGCCATGTTCCCCTTCCCGATGGGCACACCCTCCTTCTGTGTGTCGTTCGGGAGAAAGGGATTCCTGGCTGGGGTGAGAAAATGCCGGCTGTTTACAGAGTGATGTGGTGGCTGGTAAAACTCAGCAAAGCAAGCACTTAGGATCATTTCAGATCACCAAGCAGGCCGTTAGGAGGAAACTGAGTCCAAGTTAGAAGGACAGGAGACGTAGGGTGTGCGTGTGCCTGCAGGTGTGCCCTGTGGGTATACCTGTGTGTGCATGCTCCTGTGCCTGTGCATGCACACGTTGGTGTGCCTGTTTGTGCATATGTCCTTGTGTGTGCGTGTATGTGCTTGTGTGTACATGGTGCATACTTACATGTGTGCACATGCATGTATGCATGTCCATACACAGGCGTGTTTCTGTGTGTGCATGTGTGTGCATGCATGTCTTCATGTGTGTGCATGCATGTCCATGTGTGCATGTGCAGGGAGAGTGTCTGCGGAGGATATAAAGCATCGGGAAGTTGGTGAAGGCTGGAGCTCAGACCATCCTGGTCACTGGGCTTGGCTCCCAGTTACTAACTTAGATGATCCACATGAAGGCTCAGGAATGTGGCTGGCTGGGTTTGGGTCCTGTCTCTACTGCTCACTAATGGTGCCTCAGTTTCCCCATCTGTAAAAGAGCAGCCTTTCCTAGGATGACTGTGGATTAATTGCAGTGATGCCCCAGAAGTTCACGGTCCAGAGGCAGGCTCAGAGCCGGCCCTCCATGGACCTGGCTGAAATCTATTAGGATTCTGGGGCTGGTCACCCTCCCCAACTCCCACTTCCCACCCACAAGTCCCTCTCTTGAGTAATGAACTGGTGGTGGGGTGTGCCCAAGTTGGAGCCCAAGTTGGAGCCACATTTGACGTGAGATCTTGTGTATTCTCTAGGGCGAGAAAGGCCCACAAGGCCCAGCTGGCCGAGACGGTCTCCAGGGTCCTGTGGGGCTCCCAGGTCCAGCTGGCCCTGTGGGTCCCCCTGGAGAAGACGGAGATAAGGTAAGGAGAATCCAGAGTGACACATGGCCAGGCCTGGGTGGACAGGCAGGTGCGAGGGAGGGCGGTGATTTTCAAGGATAAGGTGCTGCGGGTGTAGCGGCTCAGCTGGCAGTGATGCTGCACCCCCCTTGCAGTCTGGTGTTAGGGGGTGATTTCACAGCAGCCCACAGATAAATGGTAATCCATGCAGTCTGTGGCATGCTTGAGGGAACCTACAGGCCACTTCCTCCTGTGTCATTTCGAGGCTGCCCACGACATTTGCTGCGAGTAGCCAGAGCAGAGAAAAATGCTCGCTGATCCCCAAAGATCATTTCAAATTCTGAAACTGCAGAGCCCAGTTTAATGAGGTTTTGCTCAATATCTATTTTTAAATGTCTCCACTTGAATTATCAAGGCTCCCGTTCATTAAGAATGTGCTTTATAATTCTGAAACGATGACTGCAGGAGCTTGTATTTTATCCTTCATTTAATGCAGGCAGTGAAATTCTGCTCTGCTTTAACTTTCTATTTATGACACCTCTCTGGGGACACTTCCGACTTTGTCACCTCTGCGTGGATGATGTCTTACATCTTGGGGCGGGAGAGTGACTTGCACCAGCAGAAACAGCAGAGAGCATTTTAATCACTTCTTTGGCAACATAGTAATTGAGTTGTCTATTATTATGTTGTCATGGTAGCGGCCCAATTTGAAAAACGGAGTAAATATTTTCAATATGACTTTTTCCACATTTGCAAGTCTACTAAAAGCCTGTAGAGCATCAGCTCAAGCCCTCGTCCCTTTTAGTCCTTCTAGTAAAAAGGAAATCAAGTTAAGAGATGGAAACATTTATTCGCAGGAAAGTTACGGGGCCACCTGGAAAGGGCACTGTTCTTAGACTCCAAGAAAAATTCCTTTTGGGGAGCAGGAAAGGTTCAAGCGGGCGTCAGGTTGTCTAACGGAACCCCCCACTCTTTCCCCCAGGGAGAGATCGGGGAGCCGGGGCAGAAAGGAAGCAAGGGGGACAAAGGCGAGCAGGTAAGATTGGCTCGGGGAGCGTGGCGGCCCCTGGATTCGGAGGCGCGTCGTCACGGGCTGTGGGCCACGGGCCACGCATGTTCGCAGCCGGCATTGCTGATGATTGTCGGGACACACTGAAAATCTCCCACGAGTGTGTGTTCCGACATTTGTGTGCACCTGCGTGTGTATCTGGGAGTGAGTCTCTCTGTGTTAGAATGAACAGGAAGCACCCACCGGTTTTGTGACATTAAATCAAGCGTGTCTGTCCTTGAGGGTTTGGGTTCTGCAGACACACCCATTGTCCTCTGAGGTGAGGGAACCGGAATGTTCCGGCAGAGGTAGCACCACTGACCAAATGCCTGTTCACTTCTCCCCTTTTCGCTTTTGATCTGTTTAGAAACGCTAGCGTGTTCTTGCAAAGGCCCCGTCACTCTGCTACCAGCTCCCTCCCTCCCGACGGGTGAAAGGTCTCCTCATCTCCTGTACAGTGGGCCCTTCACCCCGTATTTTGATTCCCAGGCGAGCAGGAGCCGTGCTCCTGGGAGGCCTGCCGTGGGCTGGGCTGCCAGGGCCCAGGGCGCTGCACCCTCCTTGTTTGCCTCCTTCCCATGGTCCCATGTCAAGCTCTCTTGCAGATGGCACAGCAGGGGACACAGTGCTGGGTGCAAGGGCTCCAGAGGGGCTTGTGATCCTGGATCCTCACTGTTGAAGGGGCCTTACGTGCCCCTCTTGTGGGTACATGGCGGGAGCTGAGAGGACACACAGGGTCTCGGGAGACACTGGGGGTAGCGGCCTTTGCCATCCAGAAATGGGCTCGGGGTGGAACCAAGATGCTTGGACTTGCCAGAGCCCGCAGCAGGCTTGCACCGCAGTGTGAGGAACGCCGCATTTGGAGACTGAACGGATGGTGATGGTTGCATGGGTCCCCTGGCTCAGGATGTGACCCCCCTCCCTCACCCTTCTCCACCATCCACGAAGCCACCCATGTTTGTGTCTTGTTCCCCACAGGGTCCTCCTGGGCCTACAGGTCCTCAAGGCCCCATCGGACAGCCGGGCCCCTCTGTGAGTATCTGTGGTCAATGATCTCCAGAAAGCCCCGCGCCCCCCAGACCTGCTGCGTGGCCAGCGCCCTCACTTGTGGTTCATTATTTCCCTGCAGGGAGCTGACGGCGAGCCAGGGCCTCGGGGCCAGCAGGGTCTTTTCGGGCAGAAAGGGGACGAAGGTCCCAGAGGCTTTCCTGGACCCCCCGGGCCAGTGGGGCTGCAGGTAACTGCGGGGTTCTCAGCGTACCGGGCTCTGCTTCTGCCTTCACCTGTGTCTTCGCTGTGCTCCCCTTGCCTGTCTTTTAAAAGAATGGAAAACTAAAGCCAGGCTGCAGGGGGCCTCCTGGGCCTCCTCATCCAACTGGAGGTGCTATGGCTTCCCAGAATTCCAGACGTGCCGCATCTACCGCTCTTCAGCAGCCGCATTTATTTCCATGCTCAGTGTGGAAACTGATGATTTGTAAAAAAAAAAAAAAAAAAAAAAAAAGCAACAATGACTTCTTGCACCTCCTGGAGACGATGATAAACGTTTGAGCACGTTTCATTGCCGTGCTTTTAAATTCGTGTATTCTCAGACACAGAGGCGCAGATGTCATTTTATTTGATTTTTGCAAAGTTAACCATGTCATAAGTCATAGAGAAGTTTGTCCCCAGTTTTTCCCAAGTTCCATTCCCGTTTGATGTTATGAGGTGTGTTGAATGCCATTACACATGACTTTCTGTTTATCTGGGAAACATGATTTTCAGTCACTGCGCAGTATGCCAGCATCTGGTGGTGACATAATTTACCCAGGCGTCCCCTCTGCTGGCTCCTTAGGCTCTATCATTTGATGGGACCCTGCTATAAGCACCTTTGTCGTAAACCTTTGCAGTCTTTTCTGCTTATTTCCTCGGGCCGATTCTGAGACTCGGAGCCCCGGGATGTCCTGGTGGGTAGCTGTATGCAGAGAAGCACCTTCCCGGGGCTTTGGGGGCTCAGTGGGGCTGTGTGGGTGGAGGTCATGAAAGTGACGGGTGTGTTTGACAGAGCAGCACTTAACTGGGAAGTTTCCTGTTCTCAGGGTTTGCCGGGACCTCCAGGCGAGAAGGGTGAGACGGGAGACGTGGGCCAGATGGTAAGTGTGCCTGAGACTCCAGGGCCTGGCCATAGTAGCGGCTCATGTTTTGGGGAAACGTTTGCGTTTCCTCTGGGCTCAGTGGTCTCTCCCTTTTCTTAGGGCCCCCCAGGTCCCCCTGGCCCCCGAGGACCCTCCGGAGCTCCAGGTGCTGATGGCCCACAAGGTCCCCCGGGCGGAATAGGAAACCCTGGCGCAGTGGGAGAGAAGGTGAGGCCTTGTGCCTTCTCGGGTGGCAGATTCGTGGCTGTTTGAGGAGAGTTTTGTGTGTGTGTGTGTGCGCGCGCACGTGTGTGTATGTCTCTGTGTGCATGTGTGTGTGTACCTCTGAGTGTGATGTACTCATCTCTGTGCGTGTGGCTTGCTGGGTTATTCCTATGAAAGGCATTTTGAAATGTAGATGAATACTTGTGAAATGGAACTGGGAACTCTGAGTGTCCATCTGTGACATCCTTTTGCAGAGTTTCCAGACAGAGCCCCTGCCAGCAAAGCCTCTGCCTCCTCCTCCAAGCCTCAGCTCTGGTGGAATCACCTGTTCCTTAAAGTGCTGGCGTTGCTAAGCTTGCCCTTCCCACCAGCTGAGTTATTTTCTCAGAACCCCCGGCCCTCTCCATTCCATCTGATTGGTTTGGGAGCCAAGTGGGCCCATGTGTGTGTATGTGTGTGTGTGTGTGTGTGTGCCCGTGTGCCTGTGTATGTGAGCTTGTGTGTGCACATCAGTGCGTGCATGTGTGCCTGTGTATGTGAACTCGTGTGCCCTTGGTGCATGCGTGTGTGCCTGTGTATGTGAGCTCGTGTGTGCACATCGGTGTGTGCGTGTGTGCCTGTGTATGTGAACTCGTGTGTGCACATAAGTGCATGTGTGTGTGTGTGCATGTGTGCCAGGTGGGACGGTGCCAAGCTCTGACTCCACATCTGTGTTCCCATGTTTGCCTGATTGCGGTTTCCAAAGCTGCTTTTTTCTTTTTCTTTTTCTTTTTTTTTTTTTTTGAGATGGAATCTTGCTCTGTTGCTCTGTCACCAGGCCGGAGTGCAGTGGCACGATCTCAGCTCACTACAACCTGCAACTTCCTGGTTCAAGCGATTCTCCTGCCTCAGGCTCCCAAGTAGCTGGGATTACAGGCACCTGCCACCATGCCCAGCGAATTTTTGTATTTTTAGTAGAGACGGGGTTTCACCATGTTGGCCAGGCTGGTCTTGAACTCCTGACCTCGTGATCCGCCTGCCTCGGCCGCCCAAAGTGCTGGGATTACAGGCGTGAGCCACTGCGCCTGGCCCAGAACTTTTTTCCTGAAGAAGCCTTCCACCACTGCTCATTTTTATGACACAGAAATTAAAAAGAAATATGCCCTGCTGAGACCACAGGGTGATGGTGCATGGCTTCTGTGCAGAGAGGCGATGTTTTCCTCGGCGTCCCCACCACAGGGCTCATAGCCCTATTCACCTGCTGCCGCTGTGTGTGCCCCCTCCCCTGCGTCCCTGTGACCCATGTCCCGAGGACCATGTGCCCTTCCTCCCGCCTCCGCCCTGGCTGTGCCCACCTGGAGGGCTGTCCAGCCCCTTACCAGCTTCTCGTCGTCGCCCTCCACAACCCTTGAAGCAGTGCTCCAGGAAAGCCTTCATGGACGGTGTTGCTTGCAATCTGGATACTCTGCCCTGCGTCTGTCATTGCCCGCCACATGCCTCACACCCCCCCAATTCCAGGAGTGTCTGGACACAGCAACCACTGCACCACAAACCCCTGGGTCCCGGGTGCCCAGGCACAGGCGGGCAGCAGGCAGGATTTGGCACCTGCTTGAAACGGTAGCACTGCACTCCTCGCGTGCTCACCACTGCTGTAACCACTCGTGCTGTCTCCCTAGGGCGAGCCCGGTGAAGCAGGCGAGCCTGGCCTTCCAGGAGAAGGTGGCCCCCCGGTGAGTGAGTGAGCGGGCACTGCGGGAGGGGCGGGATGCGACCGATGGGCGTGTGGACGGGGTGCTGGGTCAGAGGCTCCAGCTCTGCCTCAGTTTTTCCATCTGTGAAATGGGAGTTGTGACCCCCTCCTGTGCCCATTTCATGGAATTACCTCGAACAAGATGTGTGACGTGGGAGTGAGCGTGCGCACGTGTGTGCCCGTGTGTGCACGCAGACCTAGCGATGACCGCCTCTGCCCAGTGGCCTGCGGGAACTCTGCCCTCTGTGATGTTTGCTCCCGCCCCCTTCACAGGCTGCCATAAGTGTGAGGGCAGCTGTTGTCACCTTGTCACCCTGGACCTTGAGGGCCAGACTGGGAATATCTAGGCCTTCGAAGGCTGGACGAATACTCCCTGTGAGGCCGGCCTGAGGGTGGCTTTCAGGCCCAGGACCAGCTGGGTGGACTCGGGTCTCCTGGGGTCCTAGCTGCTCCCTCCCCATGAGATCTGGGGTCACTGGGCACCCCTTGTGGTTTTAACTGACGGGTGTCCGGTCCAGGAGTTGGTCCCTCCCACCTAGAGCTGAATCTCAGCCTTTGAGGGCCCCAGAAAGTGAAGGCTCCTCAGGCCCTGCTCGGGGTGCATGCAGGGACTGACTCTGGATTGGGGTTCAGGGTTGGGGGAGTGACCTGGCAGCCGGACCCCTGCAGGGCTTGGCAGATACTTGGAAAGGGTGGTCTGAATGGGGTGAGAACTGGGGAGGCCCACTGTAAACAGGCACCTGCCTTGCTCTCTCTGTGGCGATGCGGTCAGCTCTGAGACCTGGACACTGGCCTCTTCCCTCTAGGGACCCAAAGGAGAAAGGGGAGAGAAGGGTGAGTCAGGCCCTTCGGGTGCTGCTGGACCCCCTGGACCCAAAGGCCCTCCCGGAGACGACGGTCCCAAAGGCAGCCCTGTGAGTAGTCCGGTCATGCCTCGGGGGCCTGCAGCAGGGGCGGGGCTCTGCACGGGGTCATTCTGACTCACTGGCCGTGCACTCTGCTCAGTGAATAGCTTCAGGACCAAGTCCATGCCTTATAATTTTCCTAGACACTAGAGGTTGTCATCCCAGCTACTGAACCAAAATAGCGGAGATGAGACAGAGGTGTGGCCTGGCGGAGAAGGCCCTGAGTGGTGGTTCTCTGTGGGCCAGGCGGCTGGCTGAGAGGCGCCAGTGACAACCGGGCTTTGGGAAGATGCCCCTGCCTATGGCCGGCCCTGGTTTTGCGTCAGGAGGGGCTTTGGAGAGAAACATTCCTGAAGTCTGAAGGTCCAGGTTCTAGTTGCAGGCTGGAGCTCCCGGGAATGGACCTGTGGGCGGAACACCTGCCCCCTGCACAGCTCTGAAATCAAGAGATCAGCTGACCACTGGCCAGTGACCAGTGGCCATGGCCGCTGGCCGGGCTTGCTGGCTCCAGGAGATGCTGCACAGGGAAGGGTTTCTGGGCCATAAAGCGTGCTGGGTGTTGGAATTGCTGGAAAGTCCTAGCAGCTGGGTGGTGGCAGTGGCCGTCTTGAGGCCGTGGCATGACCGGCCGCATGTGGTCTCAGTCAGGTTGCTGATGGCCTTGTTTGTTCTTTTCAGGGCCCAGTGGGTTTTCCTGGAGATCCCGGCCCCCCTGGAGAGCCTGGCCCTGCGGTAGGTGCTCAAGAGGGCAAAGCCACTGGATACCCGCAATGCTGGCCGGCCCCTGCCAGCCCCATTTCCCATCTTTCTGGTTGTTCTTTTTGATGAACTCTCACTAGGACAGGCAATTTCCCAAAAGGCCCTCATGTTCTGGTGATCAAAGGAAGAAAACACCTTTGCCCCCCCGAGCATGCTGTGTGCTGGCACCGGGATGGGTCAGGGTTTTGGGAAGGGGCTGGAGATGCATTGGAAGCTGGTGCAGGAGCTCAGGGTGCCACCTGGGGGTCAGCAAGGAGCTCGCTTTTGTCCTCACAGGGTCAAGATGGTCCCCCTGGTGACAAAGGAGACGATGGTGAACCTGGACAGACGGTGAGTCTACAATCTGGGCCGGCTTCCTGGTGGAGGCGTCAGTGTATTCTTGGGGCTGTGCATCTTGCTTGGCTCATTTCTGGGAGAAACCCCAACCTAGCTGATACTGATTCCCTTATGACATTGATTCCCATACAATATTTTTTCCCTTATGACATTGATTCTGGACAGTGACAGGCTCATGACCTCCCTCTGAGATGCACGTGCTGTCCCAGAAGCAGGGTTGTGGCAGCCCCAGGGCTTCTATGACCTGCCATGGGCTTGTGTGGGAACATCAGGTCTTACCCACAGCCCCGCCTGGCAGGGCCAGTGCCCCCCCTCACGGAGCTCTTCCTGCCTTACCTTGACGGAGATCACACTGGATGTTGCATCCCATGCTTGACGCTGAGTATTTTAGACACTGCTTCAAGCCCAGATTGTCTCTCTGGGACAGACCGACCCCCACAGGTCCTGGGTAGGACTGGGCCTGAAGGTAGCCCCTGAGGCCTCATAGGTTCCCTTGCCCCACCCTGCATCCAGCCTGGCCAAGCACGGGGGACCATGGACCAAGGGCAGAGGCCATGTTACTGAGTTGAGAGGAGCGTCCACTCAGAGAAGGGGTTAGGGATCGAGCCCCCGTTCCAGCACTTCACGGCCTGTGTCCCTGCTTCTGCCAAAGGGGATGCCAGTGCCTCCTCTCTGCCTGGGTTGTGGTGGGGACTGAACCGGTCGTGGTGTATCAAGAGTCAGCACTATGAGTCGAAAAGCTCTCTTCCAAAATGCAGAAAACCCAAGGGATGGGAATCGAGTTCTTTACGCTGTCACAGCCTGGGTGTGACGCTCTCTTAGGACCCTCTGTGCCAGCCCCCAAGGAAGAGAGAGCGGCTGCAGGGCTGGCTGAGCAGAGTGTAGACTGAAATCTCTGCGTGTTTTGCCTCGACTGATTCAAGCAGGCCTTAATTCCTGACACTCTGCTCTTTCTCCCAATACCAGGGATCCCCCGGCCCTACTGGTGAACCAGGCCCATCCGGGCCTCCAGGAAAAAGGGTAAATAATTGTGCGGGCACGTCCTGGCTGTCAGCTCCCTGCATGAAGAAGCCCTGTCCCTCCCTGTTGTCTTTTGCTTGGGCCCCGGGTGCTCCAAGCTGCACTGATGACGAAGGGCTTGGGGTGGTGTGTTTTCCACTCAGCCTCCAGCACATCACCACAAAATCACAGACAGGCCAGGTCAACGCAGCTGCTCCTTTTAGGACAGGCCAGCTGCTGACACCGTCAGTGTATCCACTGTGAGAGAAGGACCCACAAAGCTGCAAAAGTCCTTGTCCCCTGGCTCAGGTTTTACTGAAAAGGCAGAACAAATGAGAAGGCATCCTTTGTAGCTTGAGTGGCCCAGCCACTTGCTGGGGCTGCAGGAAACAGCTGCCTGGTGCACCCAGGACAGGAGGCCACGTGGAACTCACAGCATGCACTGTGCCTTCCCACGTGGCCCGAGGGGCCTTTACCTGGAACTGGCGTCTGTAGGACTCCTGCTGGAGCCCCATGTCCCTGCGGGTGGCCTGGGAGCAGCCTCTGTGACCCTGCGCCCTGCCCTCCTGCACAGCACACCCTGAGCACCTGCACCCCGAGCTCGCCCCTCTGCCACCACAGGCCACGCTCACCACCTGTTGTTCCCTTGCTTGTTTCAGGGTCCCCCGGGCCCCGCAGGCCCCGAAGGCAGACAGGGAGAGAAAGGAGCCAAGGTAACGTGCTTTGGGGCCAGGCTGTGACCACGTAGATCTCCCCCAGGGGAGCCCAGCGGGTGGGGAGTAGATAAACCTGTGGGCAGAGAAGGCCACGGAGGCTGAGAGTGGCCATCCCAGGGGCACCTGGCTCATGGCTTACCTGGGGAAGTAACGTGTTTCTCTCTGGAGGAGGCAGCCACGTGGTGGCCACAAGACTGGGACCGTCTGCCCTGCCAGCCTGAGGGAGGAGGCGGGGTTGGGGGTGCCGGAGTCAGGGAGCCCAGGGCTGAGTTCTGCTGTCCCCCTGCGCCTGGCCACCTCGTGCCTGGTCTTCGAGCCGGTCATGCCCCAGCCACGGAACTTTGAAGTGGACCGTGTCCGATGGTGACCGTGTCTGCTGCGGGGCCCCTGGAGAAGATGGGATGCCATTGTCCATGCAGTTACTTGGGGCCTGGCTCGGGAGCACATGGGAGGCTCTTCTCTCAGCGAGGTGATGGCAGCCCGGCCTGGTGCTGTTTGCCTCCCTCCTGGAGACGCCTGTCATTTAGTAAGATGGGGAAGCTTCAGGGGCTTCACCTGTGCCTCGGCGGTGGCCCTGTGACGACTGGGCTGTGGTTGGCGTGGTCGGCGGAGGCTGGG
Source organism: Cacajao melanocephalus (assembly GCA_963573385.1). NCBI lineage: Eukaryota > Metazoa > Chordata > Mammalia > Primates > Pitheciidae > Cacajao > Cacajao melanocephalus. The sequence continues at coordinate 8,248 of CAUYLG010023683.1, read as the reverse complement.
GATCCCTGCTGGCGGGGGACATTATCAGGATGGAGACTTGGCCAGGACAGCTTCCACAAGGAATGTGGAGAATTAGGGCAGCCCTGGATATCTGGGGTCACCCAGGGCTCTCCCAGAGGTGCCCAGGGTTTCCAAGCAGTGGTCCCGCGCCAGGGTGCCTGGAGCCTAGGGCTCCGAACCCCATTCTGCCCTCTGCCGCCCCGCAGGGAGAAGCCGGCTTGGAAGGCCCTCCTGGGAAGACTGGCCCCATTGGCCCCCAGGGGGCCCCTGGGAAGCCGGGTCCTGATGGCCTTCGAGGGATCCCTGGCCCTGTGGTGAGTAGGCTGGGAGGGTGGAGCATGCTGAGTGGAGGGACGAGGGGCTCAGGGACTCATGGGGAGCGTCTCTGTGTTTCAGGGTGAACAAGGTCTCCCAGGATCCCCAGGCCCGGATGGTCCCCCCGGCCCCATGGTGAGTGACATGCCCCATGGTGGGGATAGGGGGTGGGGGTGAGTTTGCCACTCGAAACCCCTGGGATGAGGACTCTGATCCCCTGCCTCCTCCCACAGGGTCCCCCAGGACTTCCCGGCCTCAAAGGAGATTCTGGTCCCAAAGGTGAAAAGGTAAGAGGCAGCTCCGTGCCCTGGCACTTGTGACTTGGGGCCTTCACATTTGTGACCCTGGGTTTCAAACTCAAGCCCTTCATCCGCCACCTGAATGTGTCCAGCACCCACTGCAGGCTGGTTGTGGGTTCGTCAAGAGGTGATGAGACAAAGGGAAATAGACACGCCGTGTGTGAGGCTTGGACCCTGCCTTTGGGGAGTCCTGAGCAGTTTGGGGGATCCTGGAGGCCCCTGTGGTATTGATGGAGAACCTTTCGGCAAGGTAGAGGCCCCGGCTGATGGGTGTCCAGGCTCCAGGAGCTGCTGCTCTCCCTGTGCTTGGCGGCCTCAGATCCTTCCCGCAGGAGGTGTGGGGGCATCTCTGCAGCAGGGGCAAAGCCTTTTATTTTTCCTAGCTGCTGGGGACTGTTTTCTACTGCATTGATTTATTTACGAACATAAAAGGTACTCAGGAGCCCGATGGTTGTATATGAAGCAAAAGCCAGCGAGCGCCTCTCACTTCCACTCTGACGTCTGCCACCACCCACCACGCGCCCCGAGCCCCGAGGCGAATGAGAGCTGGGGCGTCCCTGTGGGGCTTTCCATGGGTTCCTAGAAGACAGGCAGAGACGGCACCTGTCACGGATTCTTCTTTTGTAAAAAACAGCAGACGATTATGGTATCTCCAGTACGCGGCACCTTTTCTTCTGTGTCAGCCCACAAACTCTGCTTTAGTTATATAGAGGAGCAGGCGTGGGGATCTGCCATACAGAAACGGAGGGTGTGTATGAAGAGAAAGACCCAGACGTTACCACTCAGGAAAACCGTTTATCCCTTCATCTGTCTCTGTGTCTGTGGCTCCCTGTCTGATTTTAGACAGGACTCTGGCCAGCGAAGGGCCGCCCGGGACCTGCTGTCCCGTCACCAGCCTCTCCGTTGAGCTTGTTCCCCTTCCAGGGGAGGCTGACGTGACTTTGAGGTTCCTGTGACGTGGCCGTGCTGAGTGCCGACTGGCCCGCTGTGGCGCGGGTGAGGTGTGGCTCCTCAGAGGCCCCTTCCTGTCTTCATTCTCCCACAGGGTCACCCAGGCCTGATTGGCCTCATCGGTCCTCCGGGTGAACAGGGTGAGAAGGGCGACCGTGGTCTCCCCGGCCCCCAGGGCTCCTCCGGACCTAAGGGAGAACAGGTGCGTGAGATGGCCGTTCTTGCGTGTGGGCTGTCGAGAGGCATTTTAGATCCCTGGGGCAGGCACCTGGGGACCCAAGGCCTGTGAGAGCTGAAAGGACGTCCGCACGTCGGTTGAGTCCGGTCATCCTGCTTGGCAGATGGGAACGTGGAAGGGCTGGGCTCACCCGGTGCACAGGGAGCTGGGCAGAGCCGCCCCCCAGCCCCATGCCCTGACTGGCAGGAGGTGCTCCCTCCTCATGACCGTGGCGCCCCGCAGCTGGAGGGACTTGGAAGTCAGGTCATTCCGCCTGGTTCCCAGCCGGTGGGAGAGCCTGCCCGTCATCTGCCGCTTGCCCAAGAGGTCACTGGTGACAACCTGCCATATTTGCCAGGGCTGCGGGCAGAGTGACCGTTCCGGCCCCTGCTTCCACCTCCCCCAGCTGCCCCAGACTCCCCTGGAAACCACTGTAACTCATGGGAGTTTGCAGCCTCTGCGAGTCATAGCCAAGGAAACCCCATGCAGAGAGCTTCGCTCTGTCCAACTGAGCAACTTGGAAGTGGCCTGGAGAGGGTGACGTGTGCCACGGAGGCAGGAGAGGGGACAAGGTGACCCTCGAAGCCTCTGTCCTTCCCCTGTGAGGGCCCTGGGTCCTTATTCCCACATTCTGTCCCGAGAAAGGTGTGACAGACACACACAAACAGTACGCTGTGCCCACCAGCATCCACGCCTCATAGAATGCGGGGGATGGGCCAGGAGCGGACAGAGCCCCTGGAGACTGGGAATGAGGTGGCGCCCCCACTGTGGGCCCCGGGAAGGTTGCGGGACATTGCTGAAGTGGGGAGCTCAGTGCAGGCCCTGCCTGTTGGCCATTGTCCTCCATGCCATTGACCGTTCTCCTCGGCCAGCATTCCCCGAAGTCCTCGGTGGTCTGGGGGACGAGAGAGAGTTCCTGACAGCCGGCCGGGGGAGCAGTGCTGGGGGCTGGCAGCCTTGAGGGGGATGCTCAGGCCAGCCTGGGTTGATGGGTTCCTTGACATGCACAGCCCGGGATCAGACAGCAGCCACAGGAGGCTGCTGAGGGGCCGAAGGGGCACCCTGGGGAAGGGACGAGGGAACTGAGGGGTGTGGCAGGAGGCAGGGTGGCAGCCCGTGGCTCCACCTTGTCTGAAGGTTATAACCTGCATTTTCTGCTCCTTTTCAGGGTATCACTGGTCCTTCTGGCCCGATTGGACCTCCTGGGCCCCCTGGCCTGCCGGTGTGTATCTGGGAGGGGTGTGGTCATTTCCCAGAGGGCAGGGAGTGGGGGTGAGCCTTGCGGCCTCAGTGTGGGGCTGGAGAAATGTAGAAAAGTCACACGAGAAGCCGGAACTGGGGCCTCCAGGGTAGATTTGCCCATTAACTCAAAGTTGGGGTTCCAGGAGACAGAATAAAGGCAGTGGGGTTGCCTAGCCCTGGCTTCAGGCGGGGAAGACGGGGTGGGAAATGGTCTGTGGCCATTGCAGGGAATGAGGCCACTTGTCCGCAGGCATCTGGGGAGGGTGAGGAAGGTAGTAGTTGGCTCTCCAGCCCTCCCAATTTTCAGAAGCAGGGCCAGGCTGGCCTAGACAAGAAGAGTTAGTGCTCCTCCTCTGGCACCACCGCCTGGGTCTCACATGGCTGGGACATCCTTCCCAGGACGTCCCCAAGGCCGCTGCCGCAGGTGCACCTGGCCCATGGGGGCCCCTGGCGTGCTGAGGGTTGGCTTCTGCTGTGTGCTATCAGAGAGGGCTGCGAGGTGCATTTGGTTGGCCCCTTCTGAGCCAGGACATGCTCTTTTCCACTGTTCCCCCCAGCCTCCACGGCTGCCTGAACTGTGGTTTCCTAGCCAGGGCAGGTGGTTGGCTGGCCGGGTGCAGGTAGGACCACCCTGTGTCTCCCTGAGGGGTGAGCGCCAGCCAGGCCCCGACCCTCCTCCCACTCTAGCTGGGCAAGTACAGTTGTAGACGCCTGAAGGGGACATGGGTGGGAGAGGGCAAGACCAGGCTGGGCAGGACACGGAGCACAGTCGGGCTGGAGCTGACGCCCGGCTCCCTGATGCCCTGCCCTCCTCTCTCTGCAGGGTCCACCTGGTCCAAAAGGTGCTAAGGGCTCCTCGGTAAGTGACGTGCTGCCCCAGCCAGGCCACATGCCTGTTAGGTGGGGGAGGGCGGCGGGCCCCCTGGCACAGGAACAAACTACCCGGACACCCGTCCCACCCAGGTCCTGCCGCTCACCATCCTCCCATCTTTCTAAACTGACTCCAGTATGGCAGACTGAGGCATGCAGGCTGCTCAGCCCCTGCGCTAGGAGGCGCTGTGTCCTGCTCTATTCTCATCTCGGGGATCCAGGAGGGTACAGGGGTCTCTGCCATTCTCTTCTCTCCTGTGGCTGTGAGGGCCACTTCCCCCACACAGGTCTCCAGGGACCACTCGAGAGCTGAAGGTGGATTCAGAGTCCCCTCATGCCTCTGTGACCAACAGTTGATTCTTTTCTGTTTCCCCAGGGTCCAACTGGCCCAAAGGGTGAGGCAGGCCACCCAGGACCCCCAGGCCCCCCGGTAAGTAGCCGTTGAATCCCAGGAAGAGGGGTGAGGTCTCTGGCTAGCTCTGAGGGAATCAAGAAAGAACTGTGTGTGTGACCCCTCCTGAGACTCATGAAGCCCGTGTGGCATGCCTGGGCCTCGTCGCTGGGGCGCAGCAGGGGAAACAGTCACACAGGTGTCCATAGGCAGCTCACAGGCCAACTGGCCCTGGAAGAACAGCAGGCCAGGAGAGAGAGGATACATGTGTGTGTGTGCTGTGTGTATGCAAACGTGTGTGCATAGCGTGTGAATGTGTATGTGTGGGTGTGAGTGTATGGGCACGTTTATAATGTGTGTGTGCATGCATGTGTGTGCATTTATAATGTCTGTGTGCATTTATAATGTCTGTGCATGTGTGCATTTATAATGTGTGCTCGCATTTATAATGTGTGTGTGTGCATGTGTGTGCATTTATAATGTGTGTGCGTGCGTGTGTGTGCATTTATAATGTGTGTGTGCATTTGTAATGTGTGTGTGCGTGCATGTGCGTGCATTTATAATGTGTGTGCATGCATACGTGTGTGTGTTGGGATGGGGAGCACTAAATAAGGCCCTCGAGGTGCAGGGTGAAGCAAGGCACAGCAAGGGCACTCTTGGACACCCCGCTTTTGTTGTGGAGTCTCTCAGCTCCCATCGTCATCTTAGCTGGGGCCTCCAGGGAGTGAATGGCTCCTTGCCTCAGGAGGGACTCATGTGGCCCCCCTGTGTTCAGCCCCAGCTAGGGCTGCAGAGGCAAGAGAAGGGAGACCTGGTCCCTTTCCTAAGGCTTAGCCTTTCGTGTGGCTGAGGGCAGGATGGCAGGTGCAAGCCCCAGGCTGCAGCTAAGTTTCAGCTCTAGAGAGAAAGGGAAGAGGGAATAGAGGCGCAGCTTAGAGGCGAGAGGTGCTCAGTGCTGGCAAGAAGCTGGCAGTGGGGATGGGCGGGGGATGTTCCAGAAACTGGAGGAAGGGAAGAAAACAGTGCTAAGGTGGACAAATGTCCAGGTCTCCAGGCCCTGGGGAGCCCCTGCAGATGCAGCCCCCGCTGTCCATGTCCTGAGACCCATCCCCTCCTCCATCACCCACCACCGCTCTTGTCCTCCCCAGGGCCCCCCGGGCGAGGTCATCCAGCCCCTGCCAATCCAGGCATCCAGGACGCGGAGGAACATCGACGCCAGCCAGCTGCTGGACGATGGGAATGGCGAGAACTACGTGGACTATGCGGATGGCATGGAAGAGATCTTTGGCTCGCTCAACTCCCTGAAGCTGGAGATCGAGCAGATGAAGCGGCCCCTGGGCACGCAGCAGAACCCCGCCCGCACCTGCAAGGACCTGCAGCTCTGCCACCCCGACTTCCCAGATGGTGAGGGCCCCACCAAAGCAGGGGCAGGGCTGGCCCCACGAAGCGGGCGTGGACCTGCAGGACACATGGAGTGTGGCAAGGACAGCTGACCCAGGCACAGCAGAAAAGACAGGACAGGCAGAGCAGCCTCCCCATCTGTGGGCAGGGGTGCACAAGAGCCTCCCCGCGTGGAGTTTATGGAGGCATCTCAGGGTGAGGCCGGGTGCAGAGGCCAAGGCTTCGAGCTCAGACCGACCAGGTTCTCATCTGGTCTTAGCCATTTTCTGGCAGGTGACCTGCTTGAACCTCATGTTCCTGACCTCTCAAATGGTAATCAAAACATCTGCCTGGAAGAGGACAGAGCTGCACAAGGCAGTGCATAAGAGGCCTTTGGCTGGCACAGTGCCAGCGGAAGTGAGGGTCAGTGCCAGCAGAAGTGAGGGTCAGTGCCAGCAGAAGTAAGGATCAGTGCCAGTGGAAGTAAGGGTCAGTGCCAGCTGGAAGTGAGGGTCAGTGCCAGTCGGAAGTAAGGGTCCGTGTCAGCTGAAGTAAGGGTCCGTGCCAGCTGGAAGTAAGGGTCAGTGGCAGCCAGAAGTGAGGGTCAGTGCCAGTCGGAAGTAAGGGTCAGTGCCAGTGGAAGCAAGGGTCAGTGTCAGCTGAAGTAAGGGTCAGTGCCAGCCAGAAGTAAGGGTCAGTGGCAGCCAGAAGTGAGGGTCAGTGTCAGGACCGGCATCGGACGCTGCACTCGGGCAAACAGTCTTCAAACTCTGCACTACCATAAAAACGCATCCTCCTTCTCATTGTCATTGCATCAGGCACCAATTGAAGGATAAAATCACATGAGCTTGTCTTTCCCCGGGAAGTTTGAATGTTCCCCCTACAAGATTCGAGGGATGTTCATAGTTCTAGTAGACTCTGATCCCACATGCATGAATTTCCAGAGTTCCTTCCAGAACCTTCTCTGCATTTCTGTCCACCCAGAGAGTGGGCTGGATCTCAACCCTGCAGGCCACCAGAACACATACCTTCATGCCCCAGCTGTGTTCTTGGTGAATGCGTTTGTCCACATCTCTTTATGGGTCCAGCAGGGAAAACAAAATGCAATAAAGCAAACCTCAGAAAGGCCCGTGTTGGCAGCATTCCTGGGGCATGCATTTTAACTGCTCAGCTGAAATGTCGTAGCGGCTTCCGGAACCATCCAGGGAGCAATCCTCATGAATCTGCCTGTCTTCTTCCCCGTGTCTGAAATCCAGGTGAATACTGGGTCGATCCTAACCAAGGGTGCTCCAGGGATTCCTTCAAGGTTTACTGCAACTTCACGGCCGGGGGCTCGACATGCGTCTTCCCCGACAAGAAGTCCGAAGGGGTGAGTAGCCGCATCCCTCGATGCCCCAGTGGGGCATTTGTCACATACAGGGGCCATGCTGAGGGCTTCAAGCGTTTCTTGTCTAGGCAGCTTTAAGACCAAAAGCCAGAAATGAATCAGTTTCATAAGTGAAACCGTTCTTCCAGAGGCAGATCTTAAACTGTTTTAAGACATTTTTTAGCAATAAAATAGGTTTGTGCAGCCTGGGTCAGGGGAGGTTGGAGGGATTTCCACCTGCCGCCCAGGGCCGGGACTTCACTCACCAGTGGATAAAAGCTTTTCTCCGGTGACTCAGGGGTCCCACTGACCTGAAAGCCCTGTTAAAACCCTCTGAAGGAATTGAGGGGCAGGTATAATAATGTGACCTCAAGACATCTTCCAGAAGCTGTCGTTTGCCCTAATTCCCCTCCTGAGTGCTCTGTTTGAAAGTCTGTTTAGTAAAGAATTCAGGATGGGGAGCTAGGCTCTAATTTATTGAGAGAGATTTCATGGCATGTCACTTAAATACCCACTTCTGTGGCCTTTCAGAGGCCTTGGCTCTGTGGCAGGAGTTTGTGTGTGTGTGGAGGGGTGCATGTGGTGTGTGGGTGTGTAGATGCTGTGTGAATGGTGAGTGTCGTACATGGTGTGTGTGTGGACGGTCTGTGCGTGCGTGTGGGTGGGTGTGTGGACAGTCTGAGTGCATGTGGGTGGGTGTGTGGGTAGAATGGGTGCGTGTGGGTGGGTGTGGACAGTCTGGATGCGTGTGGCTGGGTGTGTGGACAGTCTGGGTGCATGTGGGTGGGTGTGTGGGTAGAATGTGGGTGCATGTGGGTGTGTGTGTGGATGGTGCGTGGGAGTGTGGGATTGTATTTGGACATGTGCGGATGGTGTGTGGCTGGTGTGTGGGTGTGTAGAGGTGTGTGGGTGCATGTGGCTGGTGTGTGGGTGTGTGGATGATGTGTGGGTGTGTGCGTTGTGTATGGGAGTGTGTGGCTGGTGTGTGGGCGTGTGAGATTGTATTTGGACATGTGTGGACGGTGTGTGGCTGGTGTGTGGGTGTGTATAGATGTGTGTGTGTGCGTGCATGTGGCTGGTGTGTGGATGTTGTGTGGGTGTGTAGATGGGGTGTGGTCGGTGTGTGGGTGGTGTGTGGGTGTGTATTGATGTGTGTGTGCGTGCATGTGGCTGGTGTGTGGATGTGTGGATGTTGTGTGGGTGTGTAGATGGTGTGT
>CAUYLG010023681.1:0-32890 GCA_963573385.1 Cacajao melanocephalus | reverse complement strand
TTTCTCCCTGAGAAGAGGAGAATTCCTTACAATGGAATTCCTCACACTGGACCGCTGATTAAAACCCGTGTATGCCTAGTGTTCCATTACTGGAACACTGAGCATGTAGGAGTTATTTCTATCCTATTGCTCAAGGTCATTGCCAATGTCTGATTTTTTGGTACATGTCTGCAATTCAAAAAATTGCAACCTCTGGCATAAACGGGTTAAACACACCTGACACCTAAATCCTGACATTCATCACCAGTGTGGTTATGGGTGAGTTCCTCCGTTTCTTCTACTCAAAAAAAGGAAACAATAATCCTGCTTCACCTGCATCTGAAGACTTTTGTGGGGACCTGGGAAGGCAGAGCAACCATGAGCTCCCAGAAAAATGTATTGGACACAAAGTAAGAAAAGTGAGAAATAAAGAAGAAAACAAGTGTCTCATTCAGGATGGTATACTGGGAAAAACACCGGACCACTGATTAAAAATCCTGAAAGTCATTTGTTACCAGTGTGGCTGTGGATGAGTTCCTTAGTTTCTTGCATTGAAAAATAGGAAATAAAAATCCCAATTCTCCTGCAACTCAAGGCTTTTGTGGGGACCTAGTGAGCTAATGGAAGAAGGGGTACTTTGAAATGAATTGTGATTTTTTGGATGTAGAAGGAAAGATGCAGGAGGTATCACTGGTTGACTCCCAAGTTCCTGACTTGACAAAGTAGGTATATGAGAACAAGACACCCTGTGTTAGTGGGATATTCAAATGGAGACATACAAAAGGCAGCTGGATATTCCCAACACTTGGGCCAGGTGTTCTCCAGAACTGGTCCAATAACCAGAAATCCATCCCTCTCTCAACTGGAGTTACTCTGACTCTGACAGCTGCTGCTCCATGTACCCTATTTATTATTACTAATCCTCCAGGGCCCCAAGACCCTTCCACAGGACTCTCTCTCTCATTCCTTTCCACATAAATCAGCAGAAGAACTACACTAAGTCCCAGGTGACAAATGAAGCCCTTCCCCAAAGAGATTGGCTTAAGCCCAAATCAGCAGCTTGCCTGTCGATTTACTGTTCATGTAAATCATTCTTGCCTCTTACGACAAAATGTTAATGACAAAATATAGATGATCCTCCATTGGAGGGAAAAGCTGCATTTTTGCAACTGGAAATTAGAAATATATTATTAACCATGAGCATTAATTATATACTTTAATGCTCACAGGGGAGAGGTGATAGGGGCATAATTTGCAGAGAGGCATAGGGGGCCCTGAAACCTAGCACGATCATTTTATTAGGCACAGATCCTATTTCCTGTGCCCATGAATATTTCATTCCAAATATTTACTCCATCTCATTATTCAGCCATTCTTCCTCGGCTAAGCCCCAGGTTTAGACAAGTCTTCCCTCTTTCCTGATCTTGTTCTTGAGAGAGTGACACTTATCCAGAGATGATGCATGATTCTGAGAAAGGATATCCTGAAAACCAAATTACAATTTGCTCCGTCCCCAGGAAAAACCCGTATTAGCAGTGGAGGCCCTGTGACTACTTAGAGCTGTGCACATTCTATGGGAAAAGGACATGAGATATCTTAAGTGTTGATATCACTTGCTCTGGAAAGTCTTCCTAATCCTAATAACCTAATTCTCCAGTCCAAGATCAGATCCGCAGTGCAATGTCCTGCCCTGTCAAAACCCTCCACTAGGTTGTCCTAATTACCTGTGACTAATGCACATGTCCCTCTGCAAATGTGCTCATATTCTGATGCAAGACCAAGCATAGATTTCAAGAAGTATTCAGCTCATCAGAACTGAACATTTTAACAAATATTCACATACATAAACACACAACTCACACCCTTGCAAATATGATAAACTTCATGGGAGTAGATGGACTTGCCCCATGTGCAGCTGTATCCCTAGAATGCACATAAGTTCACCCCTACTTCAGTGCATTTCACTGAAATGAATTCTATGAACTGTGAGAATGAGTTGCAGAATAGTCATGTAACAGAATCAGACATTTGGCAGCTGTGGTAACCTTGACTATTCATTCAACTAACAGAATATTATCTTATTCCTTCCTCACAACCTCACAGCAACATACTTTTCATTCTGTGCACTTTTGGTAGAAGTCAGATGAGCTTCAGAGAGAAAACAGAAGCTTAAGAAACAAGCTCTTGGCCGGGCACAGTGGCTCCCACCAGTAATCGCAGCACTTTGAGAGGCTGAGGCGAGTGGATCACCTGAGATCAGGAGTTCGAGACCAGCCTGGCCAACATGGCGAAACCCTGTCTCTACTAAAATTACAAAAATTAGTTGGGCATGAGGCAGGGAGAATCACTTGAACCCTGAAGGTGGAGGTTTCAGTGAGCTGAGATCACGCCATCCATCCAGCCTGGGTGACAGAGTAAGAGTATGTCTCAAAAAAAAAAAAAAAAAAAAAAGAAGAAGAAATGAGCCCTTAAGGGCACATGCTGGTACATGCTAGAACTGGGTTTGAACTAAAGACCGATTCTGAAGTTTATGTAAATAAGACCACCCAACCCATCCTTGGGTGAATTTGAGAAAGTTCAAGAAAAAAAAATGGTAAAGAAAAAATGACAATAACCCTAATTGTAAACAACAGCCAAGTGCCATTTATTGATGACATATTAAGAGCTTTACACATGTTATTTCATTTAATTCTCCCAACAATCATATCAAGTAGACATAGTTATCTTCCTTATTGATGAAAAAGAGTCTCAGAGAGGTTAAGCAACTTGCTCAGGCACACAAAGCTTCTAAGTGTGGGATCAGAAGTCACATCCTTCTGACTCCAAAGGAGACAAATTTTCACCTCAGCATTGAAGCAGCAGTTTTACAGACTTACGTTGACTTTTTTTTTTTTTTTCACCAAATGCCCAGAGAACTTCTAACTATTCTGCATTATGCTTCCTAAATTATTCTATTCCTGCTGTGCCAGACTACAGGCTCAAAGTTGTAGTCCTGGAATCCAACATTTTGCCCCGGGCTCCTCAGAGCCTATGGGTCCACAGAAGCTACCTCTTCTCCAGTCCAAAAGAGTTCCCTGCCTTGAAAATCCAGTTCTTTCTGGGTAAAAATACTCTCTTGAAAAAGAGTCTATGAGAGATTTTATTGTGGTTCTCTTTTTGGACATATTAAGCGACAAGCTCTCTAATGATTCATAAAGGCCTTTAACATCAGTTTTGCAGTGAGTACTAAGACCTTCCCAGAAGAGTAATTAAAATCCTACACAAATAATGTGATGTTTAATTGCATGTGCAAATAAAATTATGCAAAACCCTCTAATTAGAGTATAAAGTTCAAAAGACTATATTTTATAAAGAATTTTTTAATGATATGGGAACATTCTTATGCAAGTATGTTAAGAAAAAAACAGCAGGGTGTGAAACTGTACATAGTCTATGATCATAATTATGTAAATTATCTAAAAGCGAGAGGCAGGGGAAGAACTTGGAGATAACTACACAAAAGTGCTAACAATGGTCGCTGATAGACGGTGTTATGGAGACTTTTAATTTTCTTTTTTTATACGTTGTGGAATTTTCCAAATTCTCCTTGGTGAAAATATTTGCCTTTGGTCTAGGGGGAAATAAACACTGATGTAACTACAGTGTGTTAGATTATAATATTCAAATTTACATAGAGGTCTAATATCGTAGATTTGATAGCGAACTTGAAAGGAGAATAAAGTTTTCAGGTTCTGCTTCTGTATCCACTCACCCCATTAGACAACATTTTGTTGACATAATATTTTATCTTTGTTCTTTTCCTTCAGAGCTGTTGCAGTTACAATATTTGTGCTAAACAAGCCTACCTGAGGCCAATTACAGCTCTCCTTCCAATCCTGGAAGATGGGAGAAGAGAAGCATCTCATTTCTCTGCCACCCTATCCAATACATATTTTAGGCTGGGCGCAGATGACATCTGTCCAGACAATGGATAATATTGCAATCACTTCTGATTAGTTTCCTGTTACCACCACACTATCCACCTGTGTTACAGGGCTGGCTACTGGGGTATGCTGGAAGGAGGGACGAGGAGGAGATAAAGGCAGTTATTATAACTTGAGAATCCATACTATCTTTACAAAGCCTTTTCTTCAGAATCCAGATCCACGCAGCCTCCCTTCCTCACAGGCAGACATTCTGGATGTGGGATGTGCTAGGCAGCCAGTCAAATTTCCTACATTTCTGTGGGATGGACTGTTTGTCTTAATTTACATTTCTCCACAACCTTAGGAGCCATCATGTCGGTGAACAATAAATAGGTCCCAGCAATTATAACATGATGCATGTAATTTGCCACTGACATCTTTCCCCTGAAAATAGCAATGAGGAAAACACAGTTACTTCTTTCAAACCAGTGTTGAACTTCCTATTCATCATCTGAGCAACTCAGTTTTTTAAGAGTCACTCTTAATTTTGTATTAATAAAAACTTGATTTAAAAAATCAGGAAGATGTGTTATGAAGGCTATCGGTCCATTTTCTAACGATCCAGATTTCCTTCTTCAAGGCCAAAGCTGTAACTTTAATATTAAAATACATGTTCACGCTGGTCCTTACCAATGTTGATTAAGCCAGGGATAAGGCAAGAAGCAGAAAAGATCGACAGTATATTTTCATTCAATCTCTCTTAAAATAATGATGCATGCAACTTCGTGTCATTACTTTTTAATGATCTTAGCCTAGTTAATAGCAGAGTAATATTCCAAAAAGGAGCAGGAAATTATTTCCACATTTAATTTTCATTGCAAAAATGAAAGGAACTTTTGATTTTTTTTTCAGCCAGAGAAGTTGTCTGCTGCCTATGACTGCATTAGCTCTGCTACATTACAGCTGAGCTAATGGATCAAAGCCAAGTGATTAGTTTCTTACTCTTTTAAGCATTTCCAAGTGCCAACTGACTGGCTCTCAAAGACTTGGACATGGCTTTTCAATGTCTCCCTGAAGTTTGCTTGATTTCCCATCAAGGCAGGGCCTTTTGACCTTGCAACTGACCTGAGGTGGGATTCATTATATGTGTTCCTTTGGATGTCTGGGTTGCACTGAATGATTAGAAAAGGGGGCTCTAGGAAGTGTAATAGAATATTATACAGTCCGGGCACAGCGGCTCAAGCCTGTAATCCCAGGACTTTGGGAGGCTGAGACGGGCAGATCGCTGGAGGTCAGGAGTTCCAGATTAGCCTGGCCAACATGGTGAAACCCCATCTCTACTAAAAATATGAAAATTAGCTGGGCATGGTGGCGTGCACCTATAATCTCAGCTACACAGAAGGCTGAGGCAGGAGAATCGCTTGAACTCAGGAGATGGAGGTTACAGTGACCTGAAATCACACCACTGCATTACAGCCTGGGCAGCAGAGCAAGATTCCATTTCAAAAAAAAAAAATTATACATTATGATTTTAGGCCTTTGGTATACAGCAGTGAACATCACAGAGATGGTTCCTTATGTTGGAGCTCATGGCAGTAAGGTTTAGGGTATTACATTTCCTCCATTCCAAAATGCTCTTCATTATAGGAAATACAATTGATATAACATGGCCTTCTTTTTCAGGAGAAAGGAGAAAAATAAAAAGCAACAAACTGACTTAAATATTGACATCAATTGTAAAATGCATCTCAGATGACATCAAATGCAAAAAAAAAAGTATGTCTTTGAAACACAATGAGAGGCCATCATATACCCAACAGAATGGCTAAAATTAAAAAGACTGACAACACGAAACATTGGCAAGGACGTAGAGCAAACATAATTCTCATGCATTGCTGATGGAAGGGTGAAATTGGCCAATCACTCTGGAAAACGTTCTGACAGTTTCTTATAAAATGAAACCCACAACTATCCTATGACTCAGCAGTTCCAATCCTAGGTATTTGTCCAAGAGAAAGGAAAGCATATGTCCACAGAAGACCTGTACCTAAGGAAAAGTTGTCAGTAGCAACTACACTCATAATAACCAAAAGCTAAAACAGTTGTGCATCGACTGAGGAACAATGAACAAACTGCAGCGTCTTCATTCAATGAAACACTATTCTTTTTGTTTTTGTTTGTTTTTGTCCTGAGATGGAGTCTTGCTGTCACTCAGGCTGGAGTTCAGTGGTGCCATCTCGGCTCACTGCAACCTCTCCCTCCCAAGTTCAAGCAATTCTCTTGCCTCAGCCTCCCCAGTAGCTGGGATTACAGGCACCCACCACAATGCCCGGCTAATTTTTTACTTTTAGTAGAGACAGGGTTTCACCATGTTGGTCAGGCTGGTCTTGAACTCCTGACCTCAGGTTAACCACCCACCTCAGCCTCCCAAAGTGCTGAGATTACAGGTGTGAGCCACCGCGCTGGGCCTAATGAAATACTCTTCTGTAGGCAAAAGGAACAAACTACTGACATAACATATAGGTGGATCTCAGAAACATTATGTTAAGTGAAAGAAACACAAGAGTGTTTATTGTATGATTCCATTTATAGAAAACTAGAACAGGTGGCCAGGTGCAGTGGCTCATGCCTGTAATCCCAGCACTGTGGGAGGCCGAGGCGGGTAGATCATGAAGTCAGAAGTTCAAGACCAGCCTGGCCAAGATGGTGAAACCCTGTCTCTAATAAAAATACAAAAATTAGCTGGGCACAGTGGCAGGCGCCTGTAACCCCAGCTACTTGGGAGGCTGAAACGGGAGGACTACTTGAACCCAGGCGTCAGAGGTTGCAGTGAGCCGAGATCGCACCACTGCACTCCAGCCTGGGTGACAGAGTGAGACTCTGTCTCAAAAAACAAGAAAGAAAACTAGAACAGGCAAAGCTAACCTCTGATGGAAAAAAAGAACAGTTGTTGGTTCTAGAGGACAAGGGATCAGGGCTTAACAGGGAAGGTTTCTAAGAAAATTTTCTGGGATGACAGTAATGTCCTATAACTTGATAAGTACTCAGGTTATAACGATGTATTCCTGTGTCAAAACTCATTCAATGCTACACTTAATAATTTTCAACTTGACTGTATGACAATTCACTGTATGACAATTGTATAAGAAAACAGCTAAGCAAATATTAAACTATAATGAATGACATACATGCTGATGCCTGCAACTCACTTTGAAATACATCAAAAATAAAAGCTGGAAGGGTGGATGGCTGGATGAGTGGATGGATGGAGGTAGATGGGTAGATATGTACTAAAGCAAGTACAGTAAAATATAATCATAGAAACCAGAGAGTTGGTATATAAGTGTTCACTGTAAAATTCAACCTTTTTGCAAATTGATAATTAGGATAATAAAATGCTGGGAAAGTATATCTTTGAATCAAGTAAGTATGGTAGATCAAATGTTTCACCCACAACCTTCCCTCTTCCCATTGTAGGCCTTTTTTCCATTTTGGGCTCCTACTTAAGAATCCATAATCCCTATGGTGTGCCTTCTGAAAGCTCACAATTCTTCTCTGTATGTTGTTCCATTCAATAATCTGAAAAATCAACATGTGAACTTGTTACGGTAGGTAGATATGTGTGACCACTCTCACATTGGGATATTTGTATTTTAATCCAATAATGCATTTAATGCTAATTAAGGTTGTCTTTTGTTTGTTTGTTTTCTTTTTTGAGATGGAGTCTCCTTGTGTCGCCCAGGCTGCAGTGCAGTGGCACCATCTGAGCTCACTGCAACCTCTGCCTCCCATGTTCAAGTGATTCCCCTGCCTCAGCCTCCTGAGTAGCTGAGTCTATAGGTGCCATCCACCATATCTGGCTAATTTTTGTATTTTTTTGTAGAGACGAGGTTTCACTATGTTGGCCAGGCTGGTCTCGAACTCCTGACCTCATGATCCATGATCCATCCGCCTCAGCCTCCCAAAATGCTGGGATTACAATCATGAGCCACCGTGCCTGGCCTGAAGTACATATATATTTTTTTTTTTTTTTTTTTTTAGAGACAGGGTCTCACAATATTGCTCAGGCTAGAGTACAGTGGCTGTTCAGAGGCACCATCATAGCATACTACAACCTTGAACTCCTGGGCTTAACTCATCCTTCCACCTCAGCCTCCTGAGTAGCTGGGGACGTGTCTATTTAATTCCTCCAGTGCCTCATCTATTTCCTCACCTTTAAATATAGTAACAACCATATTTTGTGGAACTTCTGTGTGCCAGATACTATGCTAAAGTGCTTTCATAAATTATTGTTATTATTGTAAACTGTCTTGTGGTTAAGGAGTCATTACCACTGCTTTACAGGTGAGAAAACTAAGGTTCAGGCAGTTTAGAACATTTTCCTAAGATTAGAAAGCTATTCTGTGGCAAAGCCAGCATTCGAAACCTGGTGTGTCTGATTTTGAAACCCGTGTCCTTCATCATACAATAAAAGAAGGACTTGGACTAAGGTCCTTTTTTGTTCTAAAATCTCTAATTCTGGGGGAGGAGGTAAAGCACTATACTAGACACGATGGAGCACAATCAGTAAGTTCAAGGGTCTTCATACAGTTTTATGGAAATAAATAAGTAACGAATATGCTCCAACCTATTTACAGCATTACCTCCAGCGACTCCTGCAGGCTGGTTAGTTTCCTGTTCCCCAAACATACTTTGTGCTTCTAAGCATAACAAAATGCTAAGAGAAAAGACAATCAAGGATCAATCTGGAAAACAGCACACTGCTGTCACCAGCTACCTAAGATCAACTGATTGCTGCAGCTCAGGGCTGAATTTGTTCTTTCCCGGAAGCCACGGTGAAGGGGAAACATCTTGTATTCTATAGCATTCGCTTTCAGATAAAAGATAACATACAAATACAACTGCAGGGGTGCATATTTTTTTTAGCTGGACAACTTGGTAGAAATCTACCTTCTTATTCAAGAAATGTTAGTTAACAGTGAACGTAACTTTGGCTTTCTTTTTTTTTAAACAGAAAGATAAGAAAGCATTCTTCAAATGGATACACTTTCTGGGATACTCCCTAAAGTCAGCGTATAACCTTAAATAGAAACTCTGCTAAGGCCTTACTATGTGGGTAAGAATTAGTTTCACATACTTGGTTTTGTGAGAATCTCATAAAATATTGATTTAGAATTTGGAGACTCAAGATAAATGACAAAGTTAACTGGTCTTTTGGTTGGATATTGGGCTGCAATTGATTCATGACTGGTTTCTCTAAAAGAAATTCATGGGACAGAAATTCTGAGTTTTGGGTTATAGTCCACACACTTCTTATTTGGCCATTAAATGTTGCACATGTTTTCACCTAAATAATCAGTTAAATAACCCCTTATTTTACATAGCGTTATGTAGTTTTCAAAGACCTGTAACACTTTTATTCTCGCTCTCTTTCTCTCTCTCTCCAAAATCCCTCATCTCTGCAGGACAGACACTAGGTCCTACTATTTTATTTTATAGATTAGTAAACAGAAGAAAAGAGGTAACGGTCACTATTATTTCAATTTACAGATGAGAAAGTTAAAAGAAATTTGGAAAAAATTATATACTTGATAGTTGGGGCAGCCAGAACTGACCTGCCTTACCTCACTTCGAATAGTAATAATTGTCATAAAACATCACAGCTTTTATTTAGCAAGATGCTTTGCATCCATAGGTCAGTGATTCTCCAGCCTACCAAGAGACTGGAAGACTCCCTAACCAAGCAGCTCCCTCTGCTGGAGGATTCAGGGAACCAAAGCCTGTCCCAAGTTGGCAGCCATCTTGACAATTTCTCACCACTGCCCACTGGCATCATGGCAGCACACAATGAACCAGAGAAGCTTCTACCTGGATTGGTTAAATTCTGGGCTTCCTAAAATGTTCCAGAGGGTGCTTGCAACGGGGGAGTCACAGAGGAGTACCTGATTCTATCATTCTTGATCAAGTCCTGCAATTTGGTTTATTTAGGCTCACCTTTCTGATATCTGCTTGGTCCTTCCTTATTTAAGACACAGAGATGAGGTCCCCAGATGCTCTAGGGTACACTCATCCTTTATTTATCTTCCTTCTATGTCTTATAAGTAATGGAAAGTTGATGGGTTAACTGAACAAGACAAAAGGTGCATGCCCCATATTACGGTTTATGAGCTATAGACATGTTCTCACCAAAAACAAATGAGACCTGGTTCACTGCAGTGCTCCCATCTAGCAAAAGCCACCACACACATTCAAGTTCCCTAACCTGGCGTGGAGAGTCTCCTACCTGGCTACAAACTAATCAAAAAATACAATGACTTTGTGTATAATCAAACACTTTTGTAGAATGGCACACAATTCCACAGACTTCCATGTGTTCACATATGACCAAGGGCCAAACAGTTACAGGCTACCACAGGTGTAACTAAGGATAACAGACGCTGGTACTCATGAACTAAAATCACTACATTCCCAAAGCTCACTGAAGATGCGAATTCAATGTTTTTCAAAGAATAATTGGACTATGCAAGATCTCTTGTGCTCCTTCTCAAATGAAGTTTAGGAGTCTGTAGTGATAAGTAGGGCATGCTCAAAAATATTTGAGATACCGCAAATAAGCCAAAAAAAAAGAACAAAATAGGATGTTGAGACTGATGACTAGAATCTTTACCTTGGCCATTGTCACATGACCTGTTTCTCCCCTCCTGAGCTCTTCATTTTCTGATTGTTACCAACTAACCTTCCTAGTAGACAGGTATAAATAACGTCCTTCCAAAGATGTGGCATTACAGTTCTCGGACTCTTTACCAGAGTGTCGTTAACTAGATATTAACCATGTGAAGACCTGGGGTGAAGGAGGGAGGAGTTCCTGCAGCCTGTGGAAGGGGAGCCTACAGCACATCAATTACCAACTTCAAGGACTGTTCATTAAGTGAGATGATTTATATAACACTTAGCACATAATAAATGCTCAATAAACATTATACCCGTTCAGTCCCTCTTCCTGGGAAACATAATCCATTTTCTACCTGCTGATTAATTAGCGAGAGTGCTGCATATCTGAGTGATGCGCCATACAGAGCATGGACAGTTGATTCATCATGAATAATGTAATGTCACATTCTGGACTATTTATATTCAGATGAATTGTACATAATATGCCATACATGCTAAAGAGGAACATTAATATTTAGCATTCCAAGCTAAGCCAGGATGATTAATTTGGTTTTAACTTAGTATCTTCTTTGCAGAATTTTCAATCTTCTTTTTCCTTTTAAAGGGGCATTATAATATTTTCTACAACATAATCGCTCTTTTTACATACACTGCTGGAAAGAGTTGCGTGGGATGTTTCAAGAGCCTTAAAAAATCTCCATCTAGCTTTTTATCCAGATGTTTTAGTTCTGAGACTTTATGCTAAGGAGACATTTGAAAGTATATGGGGAAAAAGTCTTTATGCAAGAATGTGTAAGAATAGGTAATTGCTTCAGTAAATTCATTCATTATATGGAACATTATGCAGTCACCAAGAAATGACTTACACAAAGCCTTATCGACAACACAGGAAAAGGAATATGCTTATGTTATAGAGTTAAGTAAAAATAATTAACATAGAATAAGGAACTGAAGAAAACATTGCAAAATGTTTACAGTGGTTATTTTTGAAGAAGTGAGCCTACTGATAATACTTTTTCCTACTTCAAAAAATTCCCCCGTTTGCTTTTTTAATTGGAAAAGTTCTTTTATATGTAAGTTAAATATCACTGGGTCCAAGCTCCGTGAGGCCAGAGTCCTTGTTCCTCATTCACTATTAGGGTTCCAAGTCTTAACACAGGGCTTGCCATATGAATAGATGTGTAGTAATTTTCATCAACCTTATTTTCTGCAATAATAATGTCTTCTCTGTGTTTTTAAAAAAAATTTGCTGAGTTCCTGAAGCCAGGGAAATTAATAATGTGGAAGAGAGGGATGATGGTCACCAGTCACCATTTCTTGAGCACCTACTATGTGCCTGCCCCGTGCTATCCACTCCACATGTGTTATTTCTAATCCTTTTCACAGCCTTGTAAGTAAATGTCATTATCTGCATGTTTCAGATGTGGAAACAGAGGCACACAGAGAAAGCTAAGGAACTTGCCCAAGTCCTACTTAACATGCATAAAACTCAACTGTGGCTGGGCACAGTGGCTCACGCCTGTAATCCCAGCACTTTGGGAGGCCAAGGCAGGCAAATCATGAGGTCAGGAGTTCAAGACCAGCCTGGCCAACATGGTGAAACCTCATCTCTACTAAAAATACAAAAAAAATTAGCTGGGCGTGGTGATGGGTGCCTGTAATCCCAGCTACTCGGGAAGCTGAGGCAGGAGAATCGCTTGGACCCAGGAGGCGGAGGTTGCAGTGAGCCAGTGAGCCAAGATCACACCACTGCACTCCAGCCCGGGCAACAGTGCGAGACTCTGTCTCAAAACAAAACAAAATAAAAATCACTGTGTGATTCCAATGTTTTCACTATTTCTACTAGAGCTCACCTGGCCATTTGGATCTTTCTAGAATTCCATAAGCCGATGCTCTCTCAACACAAAGATAATAACCTTTTAACCTTTCAGTTTTCATTGCAGATGTTCCTGAGTGATTACTACTCCTATCTGTTTACACCTGGCAAGGGTCTATGCATTTAAAATTGTGCACTTAATGACCCAGGATGCCTTCCTATCATGCATCCTGCTCTCCACCTCCATTCAGATTCCTTTACCGAAACCCCAGCACTTGGCCTTCTTGAGTCCCTTGACCCCTCAGCAAGGTCAGAGAGGATAGCCATGTGCTTGGCCATCTTGGGCACACGAACCCAGCACCATGAAGCCAGATGTTTATGTTTACTATAGCATCTGTGATGAGCATCGCTGGGCCTTTGGATTTGTGGAGTATGGAGGTTTAAATCACACGCACCTTCAAGGAGTCTTCCTTCTTTCTGCAAATAATTTGTGGAGGGCTCACTCTGCAAAGAATAGTGCTGAGTGCTGGAGTCTAAGACTGATAAAAATATTTAAGATCCCTGTCTGTCTGCAGCTCACACCCCAATGGGAGAGGTAGAATCACACAAGCAAGTACATAAACTGCTATGTGCTATAATAAGGAAGCTGGGTGTTATGATGGGGCCCCTTCCGTGGTCTGGAGGCCATTGAGGATGTACCAGTGCTCTGAAATATCAAGAATGGGTAGAGATGAACTTAGCCAAGAAGGCGGGGAAGGAAGAAACACAACTCATTTCAGAAATAAAAATGGTCAGAATTTCTCAGAACACAGAGGAGCTAGTGAGAGAAAAGACCCAAGAAAGGAGAAGCCTGATGCGGAATCCTAAGGACTGTGTTAAGAATGTTCACATTTACGGCAAGTGTGATGGGAGGCTACTAAGACCATAAAGAGGCTCCAATTACATTTTTAAAAGATCCCTCTGACGGTGTGGGAAATGAGCTGGAGAGGAACAAGAGTAGATCTAAGTTCCTCCTTTCTTCCCTGGTCCAAAGCAGCATCTCTCAATTCATCACAAACCTTAGATACAGCCTCTGTGATAGAGTCTCCTCTGCATCTCTGCAAATCTGTCTTAGGAACCCCTCATATGCTCTGTGGCACTGTGTACTTTCTCCATCTTCACACATGTCACGGTATATTGGAATTGCCTCTTTACTTCTCTGTAACATCACTAGTTTGAAAGCTCTGAAGGCGAGGATCACATCCATCTTCTTTACACTTATATCCCCAATGCCGCCAAACATGTTGGTTCACAGTAGGCATTCAACAAACATTTGTAAAATCGCCATTTCATTGAGCACCTACTGTGTGCAAGGTACCCTTCTAGTCCTTTCATATGTTTGAACTCATCCAATTCTGCCAATACCCCTTTGCAGCAGGTTCCTTTATTGTTCCCAAAGTCACCGATGAGTAAACTGAGGCAAAGAGAAGGCTAGGCAACGTGTCCAAGGTTACAGGCTAGTATGCAGCACCACTGGGTCTCATAGTGCATGCTTGCATCCACTGCACTCTAATGATTATCCAAAGAATGAAATTCTGATCTGTTAGAGCCAGAATTTAATTATCTGTGTTAATTGTTCAAAGTAGGGTCCTGCATCATCCAAAACAGTGAGTAACTTCCAAATAATGCCCAGTGGACTCTGTGATACATGTGGGGTTTTTTCAGTAGATCGACCTTCGTAAATTACCACTTAAAATAGCCAATAACAAAACCTATTCCTGTTCCCTAAGTAGCAATCAAACTAATGGACAGGAAGTAACGAAGAACTAAACTGGCTAAGCCAAAAAAAGCACTCCATCAACAAATTTAATTAAGCACTTACTTCAAGCTCCCACCATGTTCCTGTTTCTCATCACTGCCAAGTTTCTTAAAAGCACATGCTACACCCACCATCTCTATCTACTTCCTTACCTCTTATTTCCCCACCCTTAAATCAGGTGTTTGCACAACCGCACTGAAGATGCTCTGACAGAAGTCACTGACAGCCACGATCTTGCCACATTTACTGGGTCCCTTCATCTCAAGAGCTGTCCATGGCAACATTTTTCACTCCCTGAAATTTCTTCTTTAGCACCTTGAACACCACTGCCCATCCCGGGAGAAAGAGACTGAAGGACCTGGGATCCAGAGCACCACATTTTATTTCTCATCTCTCTATCACTGGGAAATTCACAAACTCTTCCTCTGCCCTGAATTCTAACCCATTGTGTGCTGCTATGAGATTAATATGTCCAGGCTGTATGGTTTTCTCTTCTTTCTCCCCTAATCTTACAGGACAGCACAAAGAAGTTTCATAAGGCAGGAAGTATTTCACGTCAATTAGAAAATAGATGAATCAACAAAACCTCTATAATACAGTATACTAAATATATGAATTCACCAAGGAAATTGAGTTTGTTTTGTTTTGGGTTCTATTAGGGGATTTCATTTAAGGACATCAGAGGTACAAAGTTTCAAAGAAGGGTGGGGGGTCCCAGGATCATCCAGGCTAGGCAGGTGGTAGAACTACATTTAAACATTGTGGAAAGGTACAAAGGGCAGTGACTTTGAGATCAGCAACTTGGGCTAAAACTCCAGTTCAGCAAATTCCTAATAGTGTAAATTTCTGCAGTTACATTTAAGCTCTTGAGACTTGAGGTCTTCATGTGGAATATAAGAATGATGGATAGTGAAGAACAAATGGAATACTATATATACAAGACTTGGTACGTAGGAAGCTCTTAGTAAGTGCTTATTTTCTGTCTTTCCTTGGTAGGGATGTAGCTTCCCCACACTTCCCAGCTCCTTTCAAGATGGGTGGGGCCATGTGACTAGTACCATCCAAGAGATTGCAAATATATAGGAAGCGTTTTTGGAGTACAATGGCATGATCTCGGCTCATTACAACCTCCACGTCCCAGGTTCACACGATTCTCCTGCCTCAGCCTCTCGAGTGGCTGGGATTACAGGCACACACTACCACATTGGCTAATTTTTTGTATTTTCAGTAGAGACGGGGTTTCACTATGTTGACCAGACTGGTTTCAAACTCCTGACCTCATGATCAACCCACCTCAGACTCCCAAAGTGCTGGGATTATAGGCGTGAGTCACCGCGCCCAGCCAGGAAGCTCCTAATAAATGCTCAGTTTCTCTCTTTCCCTGGTAGAGTTGTGCCTTCCCCACATTTCCCAGCTCCTTTCAAGGTTGAGTGGGGCTGTGTGACTTTTAGTACCTTCCAACAAATTGTGATTGGAAGTCTTGCACGTCACTTCTGGCTAATGCATTCATGAGCCACTGCAAGACCCTCCAACAGTCCCTTCGATCCTCATAGCAACCTGGAAGCCCTGTGATCAGAGCTTATATTTCTGACTCATCACCTAAAAGACAGCCCTATAGAGTTGTCTAACCAGCTTTGGAGTTTGGCCTTTGTCATACTAAATCGCTCACATTTCTGGGTTAGTCTGTTCTTACAGCACAGCCTAGACTACCCTGATTAAACCCATCACCCACTGGGGAATCCTTGTGTTCCCAGCGGTGGAAGCAAGGATGATTCAGCCTCATCTCTTTTTAGCCAAGGTCTTTACTGTTAGCATCTTCTCTTTACTTCCTTGTCTTCGCTTCACACAGCAGAATATGATCTCTTTATTTTACTCATGAAGAAACTGAAGTCCAGAGAGGCAAAGTGACTTGTCCAAGTTCACACAGCACAAAAGTGGCACAGCCAGGCCAAGAACCCAGAGCCTCCAACTCCCCTCCAGCCCTGGTAGTGTCCACACTACACCACCTCCCAGCAGCTTCCAGCTTCCAATGTTAATAATGTTCTGAGCTCGCCATACCTTTCAATCACTGTAAGTGATACAATCTATGCTACATTAATGCACTAATTACCAAAGGAGCACATTACCATGCCCTAATTACTAACAACAAGTGTTGTCAATTCACCAGCCTCTTTGCCAGTACATGTGAAATGTTTCCAGACTTGTTCTCAAGGTTTGGCTTGAGGAAGGAAGACAAAATACAAAGAACAATTGAGTCATTTCATATTGACAACCAGTCAGGTGGCCTTTCCATTATTATTCTTTGTTAGCTAAACAGAATCCAACAAAGCCCCAGAAGAAAGGTAGCTGATCAAATGAGACAGGTGCGAAAGGCAGTAGGAATGAGCTCCAGAAATAGAATTGCCCACCTGGTTTAGATGCTCATCTTTCCCCTTTTTGCCTCTGGGGTTTTTCAAAGCCTCTATGTTTTCAGTCATAAAATGGGGATAAAGTAGTGCCAACCTCAGGGGCCTGTCCTAGGAATTCCGTAGCATCATGCACATAAAGTCCTATGCAAAATGGCAAGAAAAGAGTAAGGTGCCTCACTGTTATTGCCTGTGATGATGGTTGCTATTTAGGAATAGTTTCATAATCATTAATTTTTCGAAGAAGATTAAAACCAGGCAAAGGGGCCAGGCACAGTGGCTCATGCCTGTAATTCCAGCACTTTGGGAGGCAGAAGCAAGTGGATCACTTGAGGTCAGGAGTTCGAGATCAGCCTGACCAACATGGTGAAACCCCATCTCTACTAAAAATACAAAAATTAGCTGGCATGCTGGTGGGTGCCTGTAATCCAAGCTACTGGGGAGGCTGAGGCAGGAGAATTGCCTGAACCCAGGAGGCGGAGGTTGCGTGAGCT
Source organism: Cacajao melanocephalus (assembly GCA_963573385.1). NCBI lineage: Eukaryota > Metazoa > Chordata > Mammalia > Primates > Pitheciidae > Cacajao > Cacajao melanocephalus. Next base: position 15,821 of record CAUYLG010023681.1, on the reverse strand, counting down.
GAGATCGAGCCACTGCACTTCAGCCTAGGCAACAAAGTACAACTCCATCTCAAAACAAACAAGCAAACAAACTGGACGAAGTAAGGATAAGAGACCATCATTTATCTTTTATTAAGCACTTGCCCATTCTATGATGTGACTTCTTGGTAAGTACGTTACTAACATTCTGTCTTCTAATCCTTACTATGGTCCTATAGATTAGATATGATTGTCAATTTTACAGATGAGGAAACTCAGGCTCAGAGATGTTAAGTAACTTGTCTGAGGCCACACAAGTAGTAAGTAGTAGAGCCAGGATTTCAATTCAGAGCTACCTACTTTTTTTATTTCACAGCAATGCTGTCATTCAGTTTCACTTTTCATGGACTGTCTGCCTCCAAGCATCTTTATGGATCTGTATTTTGGAAACTTTAAAGGGAATCTTACTTGAGGGCAAGAAAAATGAGCACACCCTCTGGAACTGTTATTTGGGACATAATTGTATCCATTCATAGAGCCTTTGCTGTGTACCTAGCGCAGTGTTCAGTGCTGGGGTCATGGGATCAATAAGATGTGACCCTGGCCTTCACAGTTTAACAAGAAAACTGATACAAATTTGAGACAATTACAATAACCTGTGGATGACATCCAACAAAACTATAAGAGCACAGAGGAGAGACGGGAACTCAAGAGAGACTTGGAAGAAGTAAAGTCTAAAGCAGGTTTTGAAAAATTAATCACCACTTGCATGCGGATTCAGGGAGAAAGGGCATTCCAGGTGCAAAGCAGCAGTGTGCAAAGGCATGAGGTGTGAAAAGGCAGAAAGATGAGCAGCCATTCCACTGGACTACGCTAATACATGAGAAGGAAGAGGAGGAATGGGACTCCAGGGGCCAACTAGTGTCGTGACTAGCGGGAACCTTGCCCTCCATGCTGAAGGCACCCAGAAGCAATGTCGGGTTCTAAGCAGGGGATGGCACAGTCAGACGGGCTTTACCGTAGACCCTTCTGTTTGCTACATGAAGTCAGTGCTGGCTCTCAACGCTGGCTACACAGTAGACTCACCAGGGAGCATTTAAAAATTCCAATGCCAGGACCTCACCCAGACCAATTAAATCAGACACTCTGGAAGTGCACTCTGGGCACTGGTGTATTTTAAAAGCTCTTCGGGCAACCCTAATGTACTGCCAGGAATCAAGCTACTGGTATACGGGCAGGAATAGCATACAGGAGGCTCAGCCTGGAGAAATGAATTCTGGATGAAAAGAGAAGACAGGATTCAAAACAATATTTTTAGGAGCTAAAATTGACAATTGTGTTTGATGAGGTGTGGGAGCTGAGAAAGAAGAGGGAGGGAGGGCGGGTAGGAAATGGTGCTCCATTTTTTAAAATCTTGATACATAAATATATTATGTGTGTATATATCTCACATAATATTATTGCCAGAGAGTCTAACAAGCCCATCAGCAATTATTGATGCCTCCCATCCCCATAGTGGTTATCTATGAGAGTTCAAAAATACTATAATAATTTAGGAATGCGTATCACATCCTATAAGCACCATCTTCGATACTCAGGGGTCCACATTCATTTCAGTCACCCTGCATGGTCCAAAGAGATTTGCCCAGAACCTATCCTGGCCCCTTGAAGGAGAAACACCTGGGGAATTCCACAGGAGGAATGAAATTGCTGTCTCGTTAGTGAATTATTTACTTTGATGCACGATTCTAGCAGTTGCAGTTCAGGCGCCATTGTTCACATGGTTGGGCTGGGAGTGTAATGGGAATACCATTAATTTGATGGTTTTAAAGGAGGTGATTTCCAATTTGAATTATTCTCAAGTTGTGAAATGAGTCTGAGCTGGTTTGTAAAACAGCAAGGAATCAATGCACCGTATAACCTTGATTTTTTAGAGTCCCAACGCTATGCAGGAAAAAGTGTCCTCGGAACCCATTAAAAGAGGGTTTTAAAAAAAATGCCATCATCCTCCCTCCCCTCCTAGACAAATTAGCAAGACAAATGTTAGCAAAAAGCTCTGCAGACGCACCATTATTTACAAAGGGGAGAGAGAAGAAGATGCTATGAAATAAATCATGCTGACAGTTCAATCAAAAAAACCAAGAATATATTATTCATGCTGTGTCTCATGAGTTGGAAAGGAACTGGACAGGGACAGCCAAATATGTATTTGTGTGCTTTATTTATGCATAATAATTTGAATTCCTAAGGTATCTCTGTTTAATGAAATCTGCATGCTAAACTGACGTGACAGGCTCATTCAGCATGTATTTTTTGAACTTTGACTCTTAACACTCTTATCTAGTTCTGGTCTAGATACTGGGGATGCACAGGTGAGCAAGCCAGTGAGACCTCTGCTCCTGGGAAGGTTCATTCTGCTTGTGAGTAGGGTGGATGGGCAGACATTACACAAGCCAACAAGAGGACAGTGGTTCATAATCAGTGCCCAAGAGAAAAGCAAGTGGGTGGCACAGGAGGGACCTGCCAAGGGCTACTTTGTACTGGTGATTGGGTGAGGCCTCTCTGCAGAGATGACATTTAATGGAGTGACATGCAGGAGCCATGAAAAGAGAATCTAGAGAAAACGTGCTCTGGGGAGGGGTCATACCAATGCCAAGATGTGGGAGTAAGAACAGGCTGGGTGTGTCCAGTCAACATGCAGTAGGTGCATGGACCGTGATGTAATGAGCTGGCAGGGGCAGGTAGGAGATGAGGTCTGAGAAGTAGTCAGGGCTTTGCCCAGGAAAGACTTTCTAGGCTGCAAAAAGGAGTTTGGATTTTATTCTAATTGCAACAGAAGCCTAGCAGAGGGTTGTTTTTTGTTTGTCTGGTTGGTTGGTTTTTTGTTTGAGACGGAGTCTCCCTCTGTCACCCAGGCTGGAGTGCAGTGGCACGATCTCAGCTGATGAAACTTCTGCCTCCCAGGTTTAAGCAATTCTCCGCCTCAGACTCCCAAGAAGCTGGGATTACAGGCACGTACTGCCTCCTGGCTAATTTTTTGTATTTTTAGTAGAGATGAGGTTTCACCATCTTGCCCAGGCTGGTCTTGAACTCCTGACATCGTGATCCACCTGCCTCGGCCTCCCAAAGTGTTGGGATTACAGGTGTGAGCCACTACGCCTGGCATTTTTTTTTTTTTTTTGATATGGAGTCTTGCTCTGTCTCCCAGGCTGGAGTGCAGTGGTGCAATCTTGGCTCACTACAACCTCCGCCTCCCAGGTTCAAAAGATTCTCCTGCCTGAGCCTCCTGAGTAGCTGTGGTTACAGGTGTGCACCACCACACCCAGCTAATTTTTGTATTTTTAGTAGAGACGGGGTTTCACCATGTCAGCCAGGCTGGTCTTGAACTCCTGACCTTGTGATTCACCCGCCTCAGCCTCCCAAAGTGCTGGGATTACAGGTGTGAACCACTATGCCTGGCCTACCAGAGGGTTTTAAGAGGAAGAGTGACAGGATCTGACTTCAACACTTTAAAGACTCCTGTGGTTAGGTTGATGATTCAGCACTGGGCTGGACTCCAGGAGTGATGAGAGGGAAAGAGCTGTAGTAACTAAGGGGTGAGAGGCGTGGAAACTTGAGTGGGCTTAGGAGTGACAGTAGGGTTATCAACTAAGGAATCGAATCGAAGAAAAGGAAATCTTCCAGAAGGATGAGCTTTTGGAAGACATCCATGGTGAGAGGCAGGAGCAAGCAGTGGGAAGTTTCCTGAGTATATTTAAGTCATCAGCACTAACACATTTGAAGAAAGATGGTATTATGTGGGTTGCCTTGCCCAGAGAGCAGGATGTGGACGGGCAAATGTGGGCAGGAGAAGGTGTGAGAAATCCCAGAACCATGAGAAATCTGGTTACTAGAGATGAGCGAGAGGAGGGATGGTGGGTACATTTCTGGACCGATGATTCTCAACTGGGGGCAATTCTGCATCCCAGCGGACATTAAGAAGCCCCTGGAGGCATTTCCGGTTGTCACAACTTGGGAGGCAGTACTACTGGCATTGAGTGGATAGAGGCCAGAGATGCTGCTAAACCCCCTACAAGGCATTGGACAGCTCTCACAACAGAGATTTCTCCAGTCCAAAATGTCCATGGCGCCGAGGCTGAGAAACTGTGGATGACAGCAGAGCAGAACCGTCCCGGATTTCAGTCCCCAGTATGTGAACTTGACTAGAGTTCTTAATCTCCCTGAGCCCCACTGACTCCATCTGTGAAATGGAGATGGCAATCGTATCTGCCTCCCATGGGGTGTGGACAGAGCTAAGGCCATGGAGTAATAACCACACTTGCGGGTGCAGAGAGACTGAGAGAAGAAGGCAGACGCTATGCCATATCCCCTTGAAATGAGATCTCAAAATGCCTCATTTTGAGGCATTTTGTAAGTGAGAGGCAGGGCCATGCTCTGAACTGGGCATCAGAGGATTGGGGTTTGAGTTCTCTCACACACATTGGGTGGACTTTGGGGAAGTGACTCAGCCTCCCTATGCCCTCCCTGTTCTGGTGATAGATACAATTATAAATATAGATATAGATATGGATATATAGACATACCTGCTCTCAATATAGAAGCACAAATATCATGTTAATGTGGCCCATCCCATAGAGGACAGTCTATCTTAGTCTATTCAGGCTGTTATAACAAAATACCTTAGACCAGATGATTTATAAACAACAGATGGCCAGCTATGGTGGCTCATGCCAGTAATTGCAACAATTTGAGAGGCTAAAGCAAGAGGAGTGCTTGAGTCTAGGAGTTCAAGACCAGCCTGGGCAACATACCAAGACCCCATCCTTTCAAAAAATACAAAAATCAGAAGCCCTTCTAATACCATCACATTGGGGATTAGGTTTCAACATATGAATTTCAGGGTGACATGCATGTAACCCCAGCACTTTTAGAGGCGGAGGCAGGTGGAACACTTGAGGTCAGGAGTTTGACAACAGCCTGACCAACATGGTGAAACCCTCAGCTCTGTGTAGGTCTGTGGTTCCGGGTACTCTGGAGGCTAAGGCAGGAGAATCGCTTGAGCCCAGGAGATCAAGGCTGCGGTGAGCTGTGATTGCAACCCTGTATTCCAGCCTGGGCGACAGAGTAAGAGACCAGATACCCTGTCTCAAAAAGAAATAAACACATAAACAACAGAAATGTAGTTCTTACCATTATGGATGCTTGGAAGTACAAAATCAAGTCATCAGCAGATTTGGTCTCAGCTGGGAAGTCCAGCTCCTGGGTGATAGATGGCTACCTTCTTGATGTTTCTTTTCACATAGTGGAAGGGGCAAGCCAGCTCTCTGGGGCCTCTTTTATAAGGGCACCAATGTGATTCATGGAGGCTCCACCCTCAGGACCTAATCGCCTCCTCGAAGCCCTGCCTACTAATACCATCACATTGGGGGTTAGGTTTCAACATATGAATTTCACGGGGACAAGCATATAATCCCAGCACTTTGGGAGGCAGAGGCAGGCAGATCACTTGAGGTCAAGAGTTCGAGAATAGGCTGACCAAAATGGTGAAACCCTCCTCTCTGCCCAAAACACAAAAATTAGCTGGATGTGATGGTGGGCACCTGTAATCCCAGCCACTTGCAAGGCAGAGGCTTGCTTGAACCTGTGAGGCAGAGGTTGCAGTGAGCCGAGATCACACCACTGCACTCCAGCCTGGGTGACAGAGCAAGACTTTGTCTCAAACAAACAAAAAATGTCAGGGGGACATGAATTTTCAGACCATAAATAGCACAGTCTTTTCCAGGTTCGATCCTGTAAGGTGGGACAGGGCAGAGTGCAGGCACAACCATCAGTGTGCCCATCCTGAGCAGAAGAACTGCCTTTCTTACACATGGCAGGTGGGCCCACTTGCCCCGGGTAGCTCTCCTTAGTACCACCTAAACACAGCTTCATTTAACTCAACACTAGAGAGATGGCCAAAAAGAATTAGCTATGAGTGTCTCACCTAGCACGGAGTCTCTCAGCCTCAGCATGACTGACACGGGAACGGATAATTGCTGGTTGCAGGGGGCTGTCTTTTGCATTTCAGGATAGGTAGCAGCATCCCTGGCCTCTACCCACTACATTTAAGTAACATGAAGCTGACAACCACTGATCTAGCATGGGATAGTAATATTTCACCATCATCATCATCTGTGTAGATGAGCACACGTCAGACTCAAAACCCACCTCTTCCCCTCACTAGCTGTGTGGCCTTAAGTAACCCACAAATTGCTCTAGGACTCTGTTTTCTCATCCGTAATATGGGTATAGCACTTCTCTATGCCAAGAATGAAGAAATGTAGAAAATTCTTAGCACAGTGTCTAGCACATTATTGTTCTCCAAAAAGTCCTTATCCTTCTTTATTATACATGATTGAGAGTTACACAGAGTTAGGTCGGGCTCAGTGGCTCACATCTATAATCCCAGCACTTTGGATGGTGGATCACTTGAGGCCAGAAGTTCAAGACCAGCCTAGCCAACAGAGCAAAACCCCATCTCTACTTAAAATACAAAAATTAGCTGGGCATGGTGGTGCATGCCTGAAGTCCCAGATATTTGAGAGGCTGAGGCACGAGAATGGCTTGAACTTGGGAGGCAGAGGTTGCAGTGAGCTGAAATCACGCCTCTGCACTCCAGCCTGGGCAACAGAGCAAGATTCCTTCTCAAAAAGAGAGAGAGAGAGAGAGAAAGTTACCTAGAGTCAAGACAGCTCTGTGGCTGGGTCCCCAGAACAAAGTCCTCCTGTCCCTTTAAATAGGGCCACAAATGGACAGGGAGTATATGGTCAAATGCTTCTTTAAACCTGTGCTGTGAACACGTGCTCCCGCATCTATCTACAGAGTGGCTGTTATTACTTATGAACACCACCACCATCATCGTTAGCAAAAGAAGAAACTGTTGAATTTTCCCCCATATTTAGTCGCTGTCTTGACCCTATCCAGACTCAAGGGATCCTCAAAATTTCTGATCCTCCCCCCCAGAGGGAGGAAGGCCACTGACATGAAGTTCTTACAAGGTCGACCAAGGCACACCAAGAAAAATCAGCATTGCAGCAGGCCGGGGTAGGGCGTGGGTGGTCTCCCTGACAGCTTGTTTTTAAATACTTCCAAACGAAAATGAGTTTGCCTCCAAGGATGTCTGTGTGCTGGCAGATCTGAAAGCGGAAGCAAAGCCCTCGTGGCTGGCTGCACGCAGGCTTCCTGATACAGAAGTGCTGCTAATTTAAACCCATTTTACAAGATGCCCACAGCCTCCATGGGAAATCACCTAGGTTCTCTGGAGAAGATGCTTAATCACTTGAAGAAGTCATGGGAACAGAGAAAACAAGAGCCGAAAAGCCCCTCCGGAGGGGAGGTCCCCAGGTGACATTTTCAGCAGATTATTCTCTAAGCATTTTCTTTTCACCCTGTGTTCTGCTGAACCAAAGAAATTATTAGTATCTAAGATGCATTTTGATGGTATTTTCCTGGTAGGGGGCCAGTCGTGCCCCCAGTTCTGTCCCACCTTTTAATCTTCCCCTAGGTAAGGAAATAGAAGCTAAGAACTTCAGCGAAATGAAAGCAAACACCGCTTCGTTATTAGCTGGGCCAGTGCCCAGTAGCCCAATGTTGGATGACTTGGAAAAAGCTGGTCTATGCAGCAGAGACTTGACAGGCACCTTTTTCTTATCCTAGATTAGAACCTTGAGTGGATGCAGTGATAAAGGAACTTTGCACAATAGAGGCATGGCTGATACAACTCAGGAGATAGATCATCAGGTGCATATTGGGGAAGGAGGACAGGGATGGGGAGGCTATGGTTGGTCTAGCTTATCTCATCCACTGGTACACGGATGGAACAGGACAGAGGGAAGCTTAGGTCGGTATACATCTCTTAAAACACACTGGCCCCGGCCCCCAGTTAGTGTGGCCCAGTCCTGGGTTTACATCCTGACTCATCACATTAGCCTCTTCTCCACTGGACATGGGAGCTAGGTTTAGGATGCACTGAGCAAGCTTCCAGGCATGGGAGACCAAGGCTGATGAGGGAACCCTCACTACTATACATGGAGCTCTAGTTGTTGTTGTTGTTGTTTTTGAGATGGAGTCTCACTCTGTCACTCAGGCTGGAGTGCAGTGGCGCCATCTCGGCACACTGCAACCTCCACCTCTCAGGTTCAAGCAATTCTCCGGCCTCAGACTACTGAGTATCTGGGACTACACATGCGCACCACCACGCCTGGCTAATTTTTTGTAATTTTAGTAGAGACGGGGTTTTGCCATGTTGGCTAAGCTGGTCTCGAACTCGTGACCTCAGGTGATCCACCCACCTTGGTCTCTCAAAGTGCTGGGATTACGGGCATGAGCCACTACACCTGGCCCATGGAGCTCTATTTATCAAGGATTTTTCTTTGTGATACAAAATAAAATTGGTCTTCCAATCCCCACTGCCAAACACTGGGAATGGGTACAAAAGAAGTAAGTTCCTGACTTAGAAAATATTCCTTCATTGCCTTGTTCTGTTATCCAGCGTAACACAAAATAGCTTCCTCCGTCACACGTCTGGGTCAACACATGTCCTAGGACTAGGTATGTGTATGAACTAAGGTTAGATATGGGTAGGTAAAAATCATCCCAGCCTCATTCCCTTCTGCCTGGCGACCTTTCTCCAGCCTTTTCTGGCAGGCTCCCTCAATTGTTGATCCATCTCTTGTCATCTTTTCCATGGGACTTAGCAGAATATTCATTCATTCAATGAATATTTATTACATGCCTTCCTCTTAGGTTGGATTTCTCCAAGCAGAGACTGAGAGATGGAATGTGGGGCCAGGTGATCTATCAAGAAACAGTGGGCTGGGCGTGATGGCTCACACATGTAATCTCAGCACTTCAGGAGGCCAAGGTGAGCAGATCACCTGAAGTCAGGAGTTCCAGAGCAGCCTGGCCAACACAGTGAAACCTCATCTCTACTAAAGATACAAAAATTTACCGGGCATGGTGGCACATGCCTGTAATCCCAGCTACTCAGGAGGCTGAAGCAGGAGAATCATTTGCACCTGAGAGGCAGAGGTTGCAGTGAGCCACTGCACTCCAGCCTGGGGGACAGAGCAAGACTCCGTTTCAAAAACAAACAAACAAAAAAGAGATAGTGAAACTGGCCCAGTTTCCCGATAGAATGGATGTATATGGGATTTTAAAAATAAACATTGCAATTGACCCTCTCATCCTTAAAGCTTGAAACTTACATTTGTCTTATCTAACTTCCTTTGTTTGAAGTTTGAGGCCAGCAAGACAGCATGGTGAGACCCCTATCCTTACCAAAACAAACAAAAGAATTAGAAAATTAGCTGGTCCAATGGTGCACACCTATAGGCTACTGGAGAGGCTAAGGCAAGGCTCTCTTGAGCCTAGGAGTTTGAGGCTGCAGTAAGCTGTGATTGCACTACGACACTCCAGGCTGGGTGACAAAATGAGACCCTGCTTCAAAGAACCTGAAAATCCTCTTCTTTACCCCTTCCTAATTTCTGTTTTCCTGCGTGTACCTACATTCCTTCCCAGTCCTGTAAACCCCAGTTTTAGTCAGAAGGGGAGACAGATTTGAGACTTACCTCCCATCTCCCCAGCTGCACACCTGAATAAAGCCTTTTTCCCTGGCAATATTTGCTGTCTGAGTGACTGGCTTTCTGTGCTGTGAGCAGTGAAAGCTACATGGAACCCTTGGCATTTCAGCAACAAAAGCTCTCCGAGAAAAAGCTCTCAAGGAAAGAGAGTGGAATAAGGAGAAGGAAAGACTAGAGAACAAGAACATGGTCCCAGGTAGAGTCTAGCCTTGACCAGATCCCCATGGGCAGGGCTCTGTCTAGCACAGGGGATAGCAGGCTTTTTCTGTAAAGAAATAAATAACTGTTTGAGCCTTTGCAGCCATACGATCTCTGCCACAACTACTCAACTCTGCCACTGCAGTGCTAAAGTAGCCACAGATGATACATAAATGAGTGAGCATGGCCATGAGGCTAAGGAATTTGTCTGTCTTGCCCATCAATGTGCTCCATGCCCTGGAACATGGTAGGCAGGAATAAATGATGTCACTGCACACCCAGTCTGCTGTACTGGGCTGCTGCCCCCATGATCCAGCTGCCATAAATGTTGGCTGCTATGGCTTGCAGACACCCTTCTGAGACAGAAAATTGCCCATAGCTGACAGAAACCACCTTGCAAAAAAGATGACGCTCCCCGCTCCAACCTTCCCAGAAGCAGCCCACAGCCAATGCCTGATGGATATATAGGGGCACAAGAGACCAACCATCCTGCTTCATGGAGGGACACTTCAGTAGTATGGTACCTTCTCTAAAGTTGAGGCCAGCAAATTATGGCATGTGGGCCAAATGTGACCCAGGGTCCATTCAACTCTGAATTCGCTCTACCGAGTACAGGTCCTGGAAGAGAACGGACAGAGAGTAAATGTGTATCGAATACAATGGAATAACATTGAACCTTGAAAGATGGGTCCAATTTGGGAAGGGTCAGGAGAGAAAAGCATTCTTTCAGGTCCTCAAACACGTTATACACACTGTTCCGTCTGCCCCTCCCCCACACCACTTCAACTAGCCAACCAGCGTTGTCTCTCATCTTTCAAGTCTCAAGTTAGATAGATCTGACTGCAGCGTGAGTCCACTGCTCCCCATCTGTCCTTCTACAATACTTTTGCTTGCTAGTCACAGAATAACTCTCCCATAGTGTATTAGGTCCTTAAGTTTACTTCTCTGTCTCTCCCACTAGAATGTTGGCTTCTTGGAGTCAGAGACCTCACCCGTCTCAGACTCTTCCATGATCTTAGCATCTAACACAGTGCCTGGCACATGGTAAGCCTTCAATATAATATCTCAGCAATTCCACTGCTGGGTATAAAGCCAATAGAAATAAAATCAGTATGTTGAACAGCTATCTGTACCCCCCTGTTGACTGAAACATTATTTACGATAACCAAAATATGGAATCAACCCAGGTATCCATAATAGATGAATGGATAAGACAGTGCGGTATATACACAAAATGAAATAACATTCAGCCTGAGAAAGAAGGAAATCCTGGCATCTGTGACATGGGCGTACGTGGAGAAAATTATGTTAAGTGAAATAACCCAGGCATTGAGAGACAAATATCTCATGATCCCATTTTTATGTGGAGTCTACAAAAGTTGAACTTGTAAAAACAGAGGGTAGGATAATGCTTACCAGGAGCTGGGAAGGGGGTGGCATGGGATTGGAGAAATGATGGTTAAAGATGTAAAATTTCAGTTAGACAGGATAAATATATCCAGGAGAACTATTGTACTACACAGGTGACTATAGTTAATGACAATGTCCTGAATGCTTGAAAGTTGCTAAGAGAGTCGATTTTAAGTGTTATCACTATAAAAGTACATGACGTGATACATGTTAAACAGCTTGATTTAGCCATTCCTCAATGTGTACATACATAAAAACTTCCTCTTGTAGTCCATAAGTACATGTGCTTTTCATTTGTCAACTAAAAACAGAAATGATCATTTTGACTCTGGATTTCTTTTCAACCAATTTTCATAAAATTTTCCAAATGTGCAAAAACATTGAAAGGTTTAGTACAATGAACACCACTTAGATTAAATAACTGTTCATATTTTACAGCCCATATATATACATATACATACACACACATGCATATATATATATATATATATATATATATATATTTGAGATGGAGTCTCACCCTGTCACCCAGGCTGGAGTGCAATGGCATGATCTCAGCTCACTGCAACCTCTACCTCCTGGGTTCAAGTGATTCTCCTACCTCAGCCTCCTAAGCAGCTGGGACTACAAGGTGTGCACCACCATGCCCGGCTAAGTTTTGTATTTTTAGTAGAGACGAGGTTTCACCATGTTGGTCAGACTGGTCTTGAACTCCTGGTCTCATGATACACCCACCTCGGCCTCCCAAAGTGCTGGGATTAATACAGCTCATATATTTTAAATAACAGCCATCATTCTTGGGTATTTACTATATATCAAGCACCTGCTAGGTGATTCGCAAATATTATTTTTAAAATCCTGAAAAATAGCATAGAAGATAAGCACTATTATTCTACCCATTTTGCTGATGAGTAAGCTGAGACTTAGAGAAGTTACACCACGGCCGGGCGCTGTGGCTCATGCCTGCAATCCCCACACTTTGGAAGGCTGAGGCAGATGGATCACCTGAGGTCAGGAGTTCGAGACCAGCCTGGCCAACATGGGGAAACCCCATCTCTACTAAAAATACAAAATTAGCTGGGCATGGTGGCGCATACCTGTAATCCCAGCTACTTGGGAGGCTGAAGCAGGAGAATCGCTTGAACCCAGGAGGCGGAGGTTGCAGTGAGCAGAGATTATGCCATTGCACTCCAGCCTGGGCAACAAGAATGAAATTCGTCTCAGAAAAAAAAAAGAAAGAAAAGAAAAAGAGAAAAAGAAAAGAAAAAGAGAGAAGTGACATCACTAAAATCAAACAGATACGAAATGTTAAATTTAAACCTGAGCTGGGGTACTGTAGCTGAATTCCTGACTCCTAGGTTACACCATTCTGTAACCCCACAAAGATATGATGTGCTAAAGGATCCTAGAATTGTGGGGCTGAGTTATTTCTCAAGGGTCTGAGGCAGCTCCTGGGGGGAAGATGACTCCAAAGGGCAGCGAAAAGGGAGATGAGCTGAGACAAGAAATCCAGCTGAAGTTTGGTGGCCAGTTATCAAAGAGATTAACTCTAACAGCATCTACCCCAATCCCTTTCTTCCTTGCCATACATCTCTGACACGACCATTAGTAGTGACTGGGCTCAGAAGCTTGCCACCTTGTATGATCTGAATTGATCCAGTAAAGAATTCTCTGAAAAGCACCATTAAGATGATTTATAGTCTAATTTTGGTTGCTATAGATTCCAAGTCAGACTTATGACTGGGAAGAGAGGGGGAAAAATCCCCCACTCTCTTGGAAGTCAGGCAAAGGTTTCAGTATTGATAGAAAAGCATGGCTGGCTGGGAAAAAAAGTCATATTTTTTTAAAGTTTACAGCTACCACGCCTGGTTTGGGGTTGCCATAGCAACAAAGGGCCTTGGAGGAGGGGCACAGTGTCTGCAGACCTCACTCTACAGAGAGTTGATTGATAGGTCTCCTGAATGCTATTTAGACACTTCTGTGCTAGGAACCAGATAATATTAGTTTATTTATTAAAATACATGTTAAAACACCAGTCATCTCTCTTGCCCCAGCATTTTATTCTAATCATTGTTGTTAAGGACGTGTTAACAGGCTACTGATAGGAATGGAAGGCAAATCCCATTAGGGAGCTAAACGACATTTTGCTGGGGATTGCGTGCACAGGCCGGGCAGCAGGCCCATGCAGGGTGCATAATTACAATAATTTGGCATGACTGATTGCCTCCCTCTCCCCCACCTCCCACCTCCCCTACCTCCGGCTTTTCAGGGGTGAGAAGCATGGCTAATCCTTGTAAAGACTGCTGTTTCTGGCTGTGGAGGGGCTCTGGCTGGGACTGTGCCTAGCTAAGGAGCTAAGGTCTCCAAATGTCTATCTTCTCTGTCACCGTGTGACAGCCTGGCCTGCATGAGTGGCAGTTTGTGCCCCATGTAGAGCGTCATCAGGGCCAATGTATATGGTCTGTCCAAGGTCTCAGTGCTTGGGAAACGTGGTCAAGACAAGCTGGGCAGGAATCCTGGTCTTGCTACTTGCTAGATTTGTGGCTCAAGAAACTTCTTAAGCCTCAGTTTCCCTAGCTGGAAATGGGGTACTGATATTACTTCCTTTTTCTGGAGTAGAAATAAAACATCGTCTTTCGCCTTCTACCTGGAAGAGCTCATTCCTTCCTCACCAAACCTGAGAAGACAAGTACTTCAACTCCATTTTGCAGATGGGCAAATTGAGGGTTGGGGAAGCTCAGGAGCTTGAGGAGCTGTCTAAGTCCTAGGGTTTGGGGAGGATTCAAGGATGCATGTAAACTGCTTAGCATACTACTCAGTACAGGACTGGTACTCCATAAAAGTTCTTAGATATGTACTAGTGACATCATTACCACGATGAATGGCAGAAGGTAGAGCCCTCATCATCCAAAGCTCCTCCTGGCAACACGTGTCTCAGAGCATGAATAATCTTCAAGCATTCGGTAGGCTGTTGTCACTCCTCATGATTTCATTAATCCTCACACCAACCCCATGAGATGAGCATCTGAACATCATCATCGCAATTCTACAGGTAAAGACTCTGAGGTTCTCAGAGACAAAATTACTAGCTTGGGGTCACCCAGCTAGTAGCAGGCATCACTGGGATTTGAACCCATGTCTTCATCATTCCAAAGCCTGGCTGTACCCTTACGTTCTACTGTGAATGTACCTATATAAAGCCACAGACGGTGCATTAACACAGGATTAACACAGGTCTCCTATGGTCTTTCATTCAACCTACATGTGATACATGAATTTTATCTGTGTTAATACTAAGCAAGGAATTCCCCAGGTTTGGCTGGAGTACCTCAAGAGAGTTCACTGTAAAATGGAGGGCAACTTCATAGTTAAAGTTCTTCCCAGCCTGGTGCGGTGGCTCACGCCTGGAATCCCAGCATTTTGGGAGGCCAAGGCAGGCAGATAACCTGAGATCACAAGTTCGACATTAGCCTGGCCAACGTGGTGAAACCTCCATCTCTACTAAAAATACAAAAATTAGCTGGGTGTGGTGGCACGTGCCTGTAGTCCCAGCTACTCAGGAGGCTGAGGCAGGAGAATTGCTTGAAGCTGGGAGGCAGAGGTTGCAGTGAGCCAAGATCACGGGACGGCACTCTAGTTGGGTGAAAAAGTGACTCTGTCAGAAGAGAGAAAAAAGGAAGGAAGGAAGGAAGGAAGGAAGGAAGGAAGGAAGGAAGGAAGGAAGGAAGGAAGGAAGGAAGGAAACAGAAAAGAAAGAGAGAGAAAAGGAGGGAGGGAGGGAGGAAGAGAAAGGAAGGAAGGAAGGGAGGGAGGGAGGGAGGGGAGGAGGAGGAGAAAGGAGGGAGGAAGGAAGGGAAGGAAAGGAGAAAGGTTCTTCCTTATGCTAAGCCCAAAGCCCAGCCTGCCTCCACTAGTTCAAACCTCTATAGCCACAGAGATACAGTGTCTTTTTAAGTGCTAGCCCAATGCATATTTGAGAATCATCACCATGCCCACCTTTTGTAGATTCTGTTTTAGTTCATCTCTTCATTCTTCCATTCACCTATCCACTCAGTTATCTAGTCATTCCACAAACATTTATTGAGCTTCTACTGTATGCCAGATACTTACCAGGCCTGGGGCTGTAGTGCTGAAGGGCATAGGTACAGTCCTGCCCCCAGGTTATTCACATTTTAGTTGGGGAGAAAGGTACTCAAAACTGCTTTTTAATTCATTTGATTATAATTGTAATCCTAGCTACTCGGGAGGCTGAGGCAGGAGAATTGCTTGAACTTGGGAGGTGGAGGCTGCTTTGAGCTGAGATCACGCCACTGCACTCCAGCCTGGCAACAGAGCCAGACTCTGTCTCAAAAAGAGAAAGAAAGAAAGAAAGAAAGAAAGAAAGAAAGAAAGAAAGAAAGAAAGAAAGAAAGAAAGAAAGAAAGAAAGAAAGAAAGAAATAAAGAAAGGAAAGAAAGAAAGAAAGAAAAGGAAGGAAGGAAAGAGAGAGAGTGATAGAGAGAAAGAAAGAATGAAAGGATGTAAAGTAGGTAGGGAGTTAGGTGTGGGAGGGAGAGAGGGAGGAATGGAGGTAGGTAGGGAAAGAAGAAAAGAAAGAAAGGAAGGATGGAAAGAAAAAAGAGTGAGAGAAGGAGG